>JAIPRK010001846.1:0-39873 GCA_025469195.1 Chaitophorus viminalis
TAAAGTTCAAATTTGTATAAAATATGTTAAAATCGCGATAATTTGCAAGTTATTTTGTAGTTGAAAATTCATAAAAATTTTTCTGTTTATACTTAAGATTCAAAATTTTAACACTAGGTTGTCCATAGGCTTACCTTCAAAAATATATAAAAAAAATTCTACCAGACTTAAGAGGAAAAATTTTATGACTGTTTTAAATTTAAATTTTTACGAAATTGCATTATAATTCAATTTAAATATGAAGTACTATATTATTATATACACATTTTAGACAAACATATTAACTTTGTTCAGAATCGTTATTCGTATACAATGATATCTATCATTGCATTCAAATTTAACAAATCCATTGTAATAATGACGTATCCTAAATAATTTACAAAAGCTTGACCAATAGATTTACAAGAATATTTGACAGATATATTATACCGAATATTTTCTCTTTTACACTCCGACAAATTGTAATATTTGTCATGTATAAACCTTTTAAAAGTGAACAAAATGGCTATTTTTTTATATAGAAATCTAGTTGGATAAAATCTATGAAATAAAACACATAATATATATTACATTGTAATAATTTTTAAATGAATTAATGTATGCATGTAAATCAATTTATATTCTTCTGGGACAAGTAACAATTCATAAATTTCGTAAATCAAACAATGATTGTACATTTTCAAATGCTTGTTTTGATCTCAGAAGATATTAATAAGTATTGGCCCAGTTACCCTGATTTTATGTCATCCAAAATTATTGATTTATTAAGCATTTTTTTACAGTAGATATAAACATGGAAATATTTAATTATATGTGTTGTACCATTTCACAAATTTTAAACAATTTACATTAGTTGCAAGGATTAAATGGATTAAATTACAACAGTTTTTAATTTGTATATTTTTTTAATAAATTAGGTATTAAGTATAATTATTTGTCTTATATTTTTTAAACATATTTTTCTTCATTTAAGCATACAGAAAAATGTGATCACGTTTGAGTGTGTTGAGATGGCGTAATGTGGATAGATTATTTAGTTTAATAAATTAATCATGCGCTTTAGGAATTTTTTTATTACTATTTGATTGCTAAATTGAATGAAAATGAATAGTTTTCATTATAACGTATGACTAGTGGTTGAATTGAGAAGAACTTCATTTTTTTCCATATTATACCGTCCTCCTTTACTTTATTCGGGTTACTTTTAGTTTTATATGCTCTAGAATGCTAATTGATCAGGTATATACTTAGAATCCGTCCTTACAATAAACGTCATTATTTACACTCCATAATTTTTATTTTTAACGTCCCCGATTTCATAATGTATTTTTTCTATAAATAAAACCACTTTAATAATATATTTATATTAATAAGTCTTTTAATTATATTATAAAAGCTTTAAATATTATTTCTTATTTTATTATAATATAATGATAATGTAAAATTATATATTTATATAATATTATCATATAATTATAATTTATAGATATTACGTATATTTTAATTTTTGTATGTTATATGTAGCTTAATTTTCGAGCTAATTTAAACGCCAAAATAAAGTCAATAATACTTAATATATTAAGATATATAAATATGATTACAATAATATTACAAAAACAATTTATCAATTCTGAACCCTTAATTAGACACAATATTGTAATATTAAGATTTTATTTTAGATATCAATGTAACTCGTAATAGAAAAACTACGATTTATCTAGAGATCGTAAACATATGCCACAACGTGAAAATGTCGGAACCATATACGAGACCCTTAATTTTGTTTAAAAACGACCTATTTGCTCAGGTGATAAGGGAAAATAGAGGGCTTATATAGGGTCAAACAAAGTTCGCGATAAAGATAGAGAAAAAGAGAGAGCGAGAAGGAACGATAAAGAGATGTCAGGTGGATTGAGAGGGAAAGAGAGAGAAAGAGAGAGAGAAAAGATAACGGCTCGACACTTGTCGACAATAATTCACCTCCGTCAACTCGCCTCGGATATTGTTTCTTTCTCCATTTCCAACGGCCGTTACCCGATAAATTATCGACAAAGTCCCTCGGTGCGCACGATCCTGGCGCGCCTCTTAGACTTTTTCTCCCATCCTATTTTTTCTTTTAAAAACGCGGAGACAGGAGGGGGAAAGAATAAAAAGTTTCTAAAAATAAAAATAAAGTTAGACCACCCCAATTGTTGTTAACTTCTACGCAGGATTTGACGATATTATTTCGCACTCAAGGCTAGCATGTTCGTTTCCCTCGTCCACACCACCCTAGTTGCGATTGAAATAATGAAAGTCCCATTTTGTCGTCTCCTGCCCACCAAAACCTATACGTCCCTTTCCCCGTCGCATGTATGTATATAAGACCCTTATCTCAGTACATTAGTTTTTCTCCCCCGCCTCGCACCTCGTGTCCGGAAGGCCAGCTCTATATAGTGGTGTCGGCGGGAGGGGCAGAAACTTTAGCATTACTCACTTCGATTTCGCCAAACCCTCCCGCGGCCTAAATACCGCTGATAGGGGGTTGGGAACAGACGGACGGAAGGAACACAATAGCGTATTATAGGAAACCATCGCTTGGGCTAATTTACAGCATGACAAGACGGTCTTAATTTACTGTGCGAAATTTAATGATCGCCAAGCACTAATTATTATTACTGCAATCGCGTCGAATAATCGAGCCCACGCCACGCGTATTCCTCTCCACCGCCCGGGCGAAGAGGAACTCTGTGACATATTATATGTACTTTATTACCAGATAACAGTAATGTAATAAGAGCATAGGCAAACGATTCGGGTACCATTTTTTCAATACTTCATTCAAAACATGCGATACGAACGTACTTCCATTAATTTTATAACAAACAATTTCTATGTAGGATATGGACAACGACCTCATATTATATGCATTCATACATCGATAGGATAAAATAAACACACTCACATCGCACATGAAATTTATATACACATTTCTACGCTGAAAATTAAATAGATTAATAATGAGTAATATTATTAAGTAATTATAATATAAAGTAGATGACTGTTGAACTGCACACCACTCGATTTGTATATTCGGAACACGGGTGTGGAGACTAGTTTAGAATTGAACTATTACAATATTTACTTCGATAAAATATACAACCTAAGAAAATAGTGATAATCCTAATTCGTCAAGAAAATTTTATTCATTAAGAAATTAATTAATCATAATAATATACGTGTAAGACTATTGTTGAGAAGAGTCCTCGTATTTTTATTTATTTTTTTTTTTTTTTGTTCTCCTATAGGAACGATTCTCCATAAAACAATTTTAAAAGTGTTTATTATATGTGATTTAAGATGAACTTTTATTCTAAATGTATTATTTTTCTTTTCTACCATATTTTATGTTTTCTCTGACTCGTTTTACTTTAAAACTAGAATAATAATTTACTAGAAGTTTACGGCAATGGCATTTATATACAAGCATAACATTTATAAGAAACATGTTTATTCATTTCCTTCCTACGTGAACCATTCCTTAAAAAACGTTTATAAACATTTTCGAAAAAAGAAAAATCAATAAAAATGAAACAATTTGTGGAAAAACATTATATACGACATATGTGTAATATACCTACATACAAGTTAAGTACAATTCTACTAATGAATTATACAAATAATTAATGAGAACAATGTCATTATTTATTTTATAATAAATGTATTAATATTTAGTTACAAGTTTCTTCAAATTTTACGAATTCATTCATACTCAACTTAATTGTATACAATTTTATATTAAAAACTATAGATTGGACTTCTGCCTGCCTTCCACTTCACGAAACTTAGTATTCCTAATTTTCTCTATGAGAAATAAAACAAATCATTTATCAGTTTATATTTCATTATAATGATTTTATTATTATATAGATCTACCTATCACCAGACAAATCTCATTACATTTTTGCAATTTACTTCATATTCTTCAGTAATATGTACACACGTAATTGTAGACATTAAAATAACTCACATAAGAAACATACGGTGTCGGTGTGGCTCGCAATGAGTATCCACTGTTGTTTTTTTCATTTTTACGGTTAAGCTGCAAGCTTTGATGAAACGAATTCCTGGATAGCTGATTAAACGAGAATTTAGTAACGAATTCCATGTACTCCATTTTTTCCAACCTACAATCCAAACGGAAAAAAATCTACAGTTCCCATAATAACCTAATACAGTAATACCCTGGTCCCTGATGGTCAGAGATGCCGTATAGGTAAATTAAAATAAAATTCGCATTATTTCATATTTTTATACAGATACTTGTTTCTGTGGTACAATAACACTATTATAGAAAATTATATTAAAACTAATATGATTAAAATCTAACAGAACTGTTTTTTATTAAAAGCATGTTTAATAAACTCTTTTAAACGTGTAGGTTATTAAAAATATTTGGGCTATTATATTTATGTAACTTAATAGTGAAAATCTCATGAACGAGACTTAAAATATTAAATAAGAAAAGAATTCTCAGATACAATTATTGCTCGAGAGAAGAAAAAATGTTATAACAAATTTCATTTCTGACGTTTGTGAAATCCTCCTCTGTCCACTTACGGTAGAAGTAGTGTCCTATTAATCATCGAGACGTTTATAATGAAACAATAGCCGCAAAAATATCCAAGTTGAATTTATCAAGTTTTATTACGTTATAAAGATATTAATAGTTTATATACGTTTATGTATATAAATATAATAACTTTTGTAGTTCTCCTTTTAAACCGTTTATACTTCTTTTTACAATCGGATATATTTTGAAATTTATAACTAAAAACTTTGTCATTTACGAACATTCCCGGTAAATGTTGTTTAAACACTAATTATCGATAAACGACGAGTGGAAATGTAACAACTGCGTTGTTGCACACTTATAACCGAAATGGATTAAGTAAAAAAACTGGGAAATAACCGACTATCTCTTTCTCTATTTACATACATTTTGAAAAAAAAACCTACGAGGGACAGGTAAAAGATTTCGCATCAAAATTTAAATGCGTCGAAAAGCACTTTCATTAATTTGTCTCACTAAAGGATTAACAGGAAACAGGAGGGAGACGTCATCGTCGACGGAAATATACTTTCAGAATACAAATAAAGACGTGTGGGTAAAAAAAAAATTTAATAACACTACAACCCCCTGGGGGTGAGAAAGAAAATGAAGGGAAACCGATGACGGGATTATGACACCATGATTAATTAAACGAACTCCATCCGAAAAAAGAACTTAATGAAGTCGCTATATATATATAATAATTTTTTTTTCCGAAGAACTTTATATTTCACTCCCTGTCCATCCCATCAGCTCTCATTTACCGCCAGGGGAGTAACAGTAATTAGGGCTTTTCAAAAAATAAGCCTCAGTTGCAGGGTAGTGGTAGTGGTACTTGCGGTGGTTGTGGTTATGGTGTTGTTGGTGGTGGTTGTGGTGGTGGTGTTATAGTGGTGGTGGTGTTATAGTGATGGTGAATAATAAAATGCAGGTAGGTAGAGTAATCTAAATCAGATATAAGTGGAAATATATTATAACAATAATTGAATACAATCTGTTTAAACAGTCTGTTCGTATATTACAAATCATATAAATTGTAATCTTTAAAAAGACTTTAGATTTTCTATCTGACATGTTCCTAGAAACTATCATCAACTTAAATACAACTATTTATAATTGAAGATTATAAAATTACTTCAATTCACTTGATAACATCAGATGTTAATTAATTTTAAAATAGCAAACAATTATTTTAATTTTATTCAAATATGCTGAAAAAAATAAAAATATATATCAGCAAGTTTCAAAATTATTATAGAGATATAAGTGGCAATAGAAGAATGAATAATTTAGAGCTTAATTAATTTTTTTTAACTATTGATGTGTTATACTACGATGTTAACTCTTTTATACATTGTATCAAAAATAACCCAATTATAATTTGAGCAACATATAATATTCTAAGTCCATTTAAATTTAGGTAATGGTCTTGAGTAAGACCAAAAATTTATCATTTAATTTTTATTTTCGATACGAAAATAATTTTTGCTTATTGCAGTTTTTGAATACATACTTATTTTATTTTATTTTTAATCAAAGATTATCCACGTAACTTTGAACAACCACATCGAAATAAGGATTTACGAAATGTAATTCAATAATCGTATTGTTTCTCGTGTACATGACCGAAAACATATATATTTTTGTTTTCAAAATTCCTGCCACGTGTTATTCAGAAAGATCTTAAATTACATCTAGTGTAACCGAACCGTACCTTCTTAAGACCGGACTGTACTCCTGGGAGATCGGTGGAAAACTTAAATATACTTTAAGAAAAACGACAGAGGTGAATGAAACTCTTTTTGGAAAAAATTAGACCACGAGTCGAATTACCTAACACTCCAAGATTACTAAACTATACGTATACGTATGTACCGGCAAGATCCGACATATTTTGCAGACATTTTCAATTAACGTTTTGTTTGAAATGCTTAAGCACGATTTCTTTTCAATTATAATGCTTATAATTATAATTGATTTTATCGGTAAGTTTTAGATAGAAAAACGAATTTCATATGCTTATTAGTAATAAGTTATTACTGAGGCTTATTTACTTATATTGACCACTACCCGCCATTACCACAAAACCATTTTATACAACAAAAATTGATTTATGAACAATTTACCTATGCGATTATGTTACTATATTTCATTCACGGTATAAAATTTAATTTAATTCACTTTTATAATAATATGTTCATAGACGCAACTAGATAGGAGGGGAAGGGGCCTTAGCTTTTTTAAATATTTCTTTAAACCTCCCAAATGAAAAATAATGAGGCTCAGAATTTTTTTCTGACTATTTTCCTCGATATTCAAAACGGTTATTAATTAATAAGAAAGATTCCAGCTCTCAGTGAAATCATAGATCTATAATATATAGTATATTACAAATGTTAAAATATATACAACGGTGCGGTTTCTACATGGTTTTATATTTTCATCCACGTTTCTATTATCTATTTTCATATACAAGATATGTTCTTAATTGTATATGATATTAGATTATGAAAAGCCAAGTTCTGAAAAAATTTGAACATTTGTAGTAGTGACTAATGAGTAATGAAGTATTAGATCTTTAAGGACATTATGGTTAGGTTATTTATGTTATCTTTATAACAATAAATACAGTTTTAATTGAAGTGTAGAAAACTGATATTAAAACAATGGCGAAATAATATGTACATTACATGTTTTTTTTATCAAATTCATTAGATTTTTTAAACAAAACCAATTGAAAAGATTTTAATTTCATAACTTTTACAGTTCATTATACAGTGTCACTAAAATAAAATAAATTATTCTAATTTAATTGTTTTTGCGTGTTATAATTTATATAGAACACATAGGGATATAATCTAATATTATAATATTACAAATTAACTATTGATCATTTTAAAAAGAATTCAATATAAAATACATATTATGTACATCCATTTAGTGTAATTTAGTAGGTAAATATTGTATCTGTGCACCCACATGTGTGCGTTACGTTTAATAGTTCTATGGTAAAGTTACATCCAAACAATACTTAAAATTTTTTTTTAGTGAGTATTCCTACTGATTTATTTATATTATATCAGTTTTATGCCCACCAGATGCCACAAATAACGTTTACCGTGCATGCACAATAAATAAATATAAAAGATATGCTAAAACTCATTGGTTTTAATTAATTATGATTCGAGTACCATTCGTTTACGTTAATTGCACTCTGTTTTTCTTAGAAATTTAATGAACTGAAGGATTATAATTAAAAACAGAAACGTAAACTGTAGACGTTACAATAGTTATACCTACAAGAAAAGCGAAAATATATATCTCTAAAGACACCGTTTATCTACGTGTCATCGATTTCTATACAAATAAAAAAAATCATATATAGTTTTATTCAGTTGCTTCGGACTCCCCCCCCCTCACAAAAAAAAACAAATGCAACTTTGTGCAAATTTATTTTATTTGTGGTTATATACAAATTCCTAAATCATTGAATTTTTATTATAAACATACGGTAGTCATCCTTAGAAATACACTTCAAACGTAAACGATTAAGATTGATAAATAAAATAACAAATAATGAAGAAAGCAAAACAATCAAATTGAACTAAAAATCAATCAATATATTTATTTAAATGATTAAAACAATAAACAAATTAATAGAAATACGTTTATGCATATTATGCTCTCAAACCATCCTGTTACATGCCCTCTCTGTTGCGCAAGTTCATATATTATACTCTCTCTCTCTCTCTCTCTCTCTCTCTCTCTCTCTCTCTCTGTCTTTCTGTGTTTTTACATATAACACATCACAGGCCATAACTATGAAGTCGGCTGCGTATAGGATTAACAAATTAAATCAAAGTTCAACGCTTATTTTCAGTGAATTAATTTTTATATATACGAAAAGAAAACTTATTAATTACATATTACTTTAATGTTTAAAATATTAAAACAAAGTGTAAAGTATATGTAATTTTCATTTTTACTTAAGTTGTACTAATTTTGAAAAAGATATTTTACAGGAGGAAGGAAATAGCACCTGTTTTTTTTTCCAACAAATTCCCAATGTTTGGTGGAAAATCAATATTCTCAAAACTATCGAACGTAATCGCACAATATAATTCACCATATAATATTTCTATCGTTAATAATTTGCAATGTTTTCATGTTTCCTTTGTTGTTCGTAGTTTTTTTTTCCAACTTCACGCCTTCCCTACCATTTTTTCACCTTTTCTCAGAAGGCAACTTTCCCCCTCACTCACCACTCCATTGAGAACCCTTGAGAAATGAGATCCACGTGATACTATATTATGACCTAAAAGTTACAACGTTTTACACCGGCACGCATAGGGATGTGCATCAAATCCCATGTGCTTAGTTATACTTCCCGAGCGCGTACGCGTACGTGAATAGGAGACAAGTATTATGTTTTTGTACCTACTGTTTTCTTTCGCGGATTGACGCAGAGTGCTATGTTAATTTATTAGACTTTTTTTCTTTTTTTTTTTTTGCTGTACTGTCAGTTTTTCCGAATAGGATAATAACCACCGTTTACACTACTCGTTTATTTCCAACAAATTTATTTAATTTATAATTTGTTCAAGTCCAACCAGAGAAACATCGGTCTAGCTAGAGGAATACCGGTCAAGCTAAACTACTCAATAAGTCTAGCTGGATAGCAATACGAGTCTAGCTAGAGCAAAATCGGTCTAGATTGATTGCACTACAAAATACAGATCGAACTAAAGTAACACCGACCTATTTCCAATTAGGTTGTACTACAGGCACAACAATATGCAAGTTCCTTCTTGTATGCACACTGCGCGGATCAAATAAATTACATTTTAGAAAAAATATACTTTTAAGATTTCAATAAGATTATAATAATTATTACCCTTGTGATCATAGGTATCTTAGATTTTATTATTATAACATTGTAATAAAATATGGAAAATCCCGATGAATAATTATACTTTACGTAGATATATACTGTATAAACGTAAAATTATATTGTTAAAAAACATTACCAATTAGAGAACTGCATGTGCTTTCTAACTTAATTATATTGGTTCAAGCTAATGACATATTGTCTCGTTAGTCCCTCTATTATCCATGTATACACCAAGGTTATGGTAACAATGCAATGCTTTTAATCGTCTGTTATCAGTTTCCGTAGTCAGAGCTCCAGACTTTTCGATCTTACTTGAGATGTTTTGTATATATTTTCAAAGTACCTGTTTGTAATTTGAACGAGTTATTCTTAATTTTCAATTGGTTATTAAATTAACCTCTTTAATCACGTGAAAATAATTTAAAAGTAAGTACCGCAATGAATATTCGTATGGAATGTGAATATGAACAAATATTCAAATATTAACAAATATGTTTTACCTACTGCTCTATAAATTGTTGGTAAAAAAAACTTGATTAATATCGATTTCTACACTTTTTCGTATCATCTAATTGGTCTAATAAATAATTATCTCGAATCATAAAAATTAGTATTTTCGAAAGAATAAATAAATGCCAGTAAAACAAATTAAAATTATATAAATTTACATCACAGCCTACGTTTAACTTGAAATAATAATGCGATATTTTTTTGGATTAAATAAAAAACTATAACTAGCTACATTAAAATAATTTTTTTTGTTCTTATTTTTTGCCTTTGATTATTGAGGTATTTTATCATAATGAATAAATATTCACACAATACTCTCGATAAATCTACCATCTCAGGTTCATTTGTCAAACATGGGTTAGAAGTTCTTTGTTCTCTTGTCAATTCATAATATCCTAAAAGCAAATTTCCAAATGATTTCTGTTTCCTATATTTCCTTAAGAGCCCTTTATTTTATTCTATCCTCTTTCATAATACCGTGTTTTTACATTTCACGTCAATGAAACGTATTTCTTGTACATGTACCTAATTAATTAATTCTTATGAATTGATATATGTAGATATAAAAGTTATTTTTTAAAAATTAATAATTATATTGATTGACAATTTAAATTTACTATACAGTGCTCATTAAATGTAACATAATAATTTAATTTAAAACATACTTACGATCAATTAAAACTGTACGTCGTATCATATTGTATATAAAACTATAATAAGCTTTTACTTGGCGGAACTATTATAGACATTATATTTTAACATACATTAATTACGTATATTATAAGATTAATGGGTATTATTAACAATAAAACATGACTTTAATATTAATTTACCTGATTCGAAAACGATTTATACACAATTAACATCATGATAATTCGTCATTTTACATTTACTAGCTACTTCTTATTCATTTTACAATATTACTTGTATAATAGAACATAATTAGACACTAATACATATTTTCATCTAAACTGTTGGGATTCCAATGATTCGAAATCACTTAAATATATTTATGATTCATGTTTTTTGCGATTGCGAAACACTCTCATATTAAAATTTTCTCATGTTGAATAATAGCTTTACAAGTTATAACAGTAGAATATCTTAACGAACATTGAAAAAAAAAGTTTTGGTCAATGTTACGTATTCGTTCTTATACGTTGGTAAGTGGCAAAAATAATTACCATTGCCCATTCAGCATATTCCATAGTTATAAAGGAACAACGAGAAACTATATTCCCACTACTTTTCCAACCATACAAAACAAATAAAAAATGTTCCAATATTTTTCTCAAAATCAGAGTACTTCATAGTGCATGTATACCAATTTCAAAATAATCTGATTTTTTTTTTGTTCTAGCCTATAAAGCAGAGGTTTCTAAACTTTTCTTACTCGTAGCACCCTTTTAGAATTGAAGTTTTCTCATGGCACCCTTAATAAAATGTACGACTTTTTTTTAAAGAAAATAGATAAAATAACAAACATGTTTAATTTTCAATAGATAATATGGTAATATTTATTTTATATAATTATACACTGAAATATTTGATTTTAATTTTATGAGGTAAAGTAAATTAGACTTAGTTTATTTGTAGAAAACAATTGAGTTAGTGAGATGGATGAGCCTGAACATCACTGCATAGTTTTTCAAATCTTGGGATCAAACTTGATCTCTCATTTCCTTCTATACATTGATTTTTGACCTATATATTTGCTTTTTATCACAGCGACCGCCGAAAACCCAGCTTCACATAAATATGAAGTAGAAAACGGAATTAAAATCTTTATATTAATTAATATCTTTATAGTATAAAGGGTTTAACTTAAAATAATTTAAAGCCTTCTGGTTTTTTTCTACGTCTTCTATAATAACGGAAAACTACATCAATACGCACGTACGTCATATATTCTATTTGCGATCAAGAATATTATTATACGTTTCCGTCTGAATACAATCGTATTATTGAGTATAAAGTAAATTATTTTATTTGCCCATTGCCGTAAAATATGTATATACTGTACTAGTAACTAGCAACAGCATAATGTTGCGGCACGACCGTAGGCATAATATATGAATAATGATTTTCCGTTCAAAGAATTCTCGTCATCCAATTTCCCCTTTTGTCTTCAAGCAGATATTTAAGATCCTAAACTTCTATATTCATAGTATAATACTATAATATATATTAATATAATGTATTATCGACTGCACTCGATTATGCGTATCTTGTTAATTGCCTGTTATAAATATCTATGTACTCATACCTATTTAATTCGAGTGCATGATAGTGCTCATTTTGCATTTCCTGAACTAACACGCTAACACAATTACTAACAATAATATATTGTAGGTACCGTACCTTCGATAAAATTATAGTTACAATCGTTCAAATTATTATTAAAATTGCTATTCGAATACCATCGTAAACGGTAGTTATTGAAACAAGATCTGTGCATTATGTTTTCTTGCGAAACTATTACACGAATATGATGCGCGTTCGGTAAAAGATGCATCATTATATACTAACCGGGGAAATGGGATGGTGTAGGTACGGCTGAAAAGAGTGTTGTTATGTTGAACAGTGTACATTATTATAATATACTCGTACTTATTTATCAATAGTTAAATGTTTTTCTAATTATGAATATTTATAATTACAGCAACGACAGAAGAAAACGCAAAACAGTATTGTGATCCATCATATTATGTGCAAATAAAATCAACATTTTTCAATGAACCGTAATAATTTAATGTATTCTAATGTTTCAACATTTTTACTCTGTCTATCCCGATTTATATTTATTTGGAATATTTATCTAACTAACGTGCAAACTGTAGCTAGCTTATATAATAGTAATATTATATAAGCCAAAAGTATCCCCAGGCCACACAGACATAATAAATGAATATTTTCCCTGCTATATTATGAACATATTATAATAATAATCCTCGATAATAATAATTAATTTATATGATGTACAACTATTGTTTCGTAGTATATCAGTTTGAATGTAATCCAATAAATTATAAACTCACATAATCAATTCGATTCTAGGATGATAATTTAAAGATTCAAAATTTAAGTTTCATTACGAAATTTGAAATTAATTAATTTTTATTGTTTTCGGTTTCATGTTGAAATGCATACATGTATTTGTAATTTGAAGTTTTTTATTTTTAATATACTTGATAAAAATTTGTTAAGATAATCAAATATTTTATTCTAAAATAAAATAATGACTAAAGTTCTCATTCATGTTCAATAAATGTTAACGTTAAATATTCTAAACGACATTTCCAAACTAAACGTTTGTTTTTACGTAAGCATAAAAAATAAAATAAATCAAAATGATTATTTGTAAATAATTTTCTTTTCATTTAGTCTTAGATATCCATCGTATCATGATTGATGTGATATAATCTCCTCATAACGTGACCGAACTGACCATAATCTGTATATTTGTGGACGAAACTCACTTCATCTTTTAATCCGCTAATTAGAACAGACCATTGTTTAATAATTTTACTCCTGAAAAACTTCCTTGCTGTTAAAAAATAAAATGGAATCGGAACACTAATTTTAAACATTTTTTTACAATTTTAACAGCAAAATATTAAAAAAAAAAAAAAACCGTTGAATGATACCCGTGAAACATTAACGATGCCCCATGAAAGACTTCCCTCGTCAACTTATCCATGTTTATAGTCGTGCCGCGATTACTTTGAATAAATTATTGTTGTCTTTGTCAAATTCCAAGTAAATTAAATATTATTATATACGTTACTGGGTCCCAACTAATAAAGAGGCCTCTTTTTCTTAATTTTTTCACCCTTTCGATCGAATCCAACGGGTTATACACATATTTTATCTTATTTACGTGATCATGGATCATGGTGGACCCAACTCTGATACACCGTAATATGTATCATACAAATAGACTACCCGACCGCGTTCTTGTACAAGTATATATATTTAACTTCTACAGTTCTACCCAATCTGGGAAATTGAATAGCCATAGGGGTCAGGATTATATTTATTCGATCGAGGGTATAAAATATTTTTCTCGAAAAGAACAAACAACAAATTAAATAAAAACCGAAAAGCCATAAATGTTATTGTTTACGTATGTTCGGTCCCGTGTACATAATAAAGCGCATACCCACATACCGCGCGTGGTAGGTATACGAAATCGTTCGGTGCAGACATCGCGTTACGCATAAACGAACCCTGTGTAGTTTATATATCATATTATTATTATTATTTTATCTGGTTATGCTAAACAGTATGATATGTTGTACGTATCCGCGTTTTTCGATCAATTTCCGTGCGCAGATCTCTCTACGGCGGAATACGCGATATTTTATTGCACGAGGAAAATATTGTGCGAGTAAATAAATTAATTCGACCGCACGCGCCTAATATCAAACACATAAGAGTCTCAATATGGTACAGACACAATGTAATACAGTAGACGCCGCTTATGAGACTCACTTTGGGACCAGCATAAAGTGTGTCTTATAGCCGAGTGGGCTGTCATTTAGTATGCGGTCTACCAGTGAACTTACGAGGAGTATAGTATGCGGTCTACCGGCGATTTACGAATATAGTATGCGGTCTACCGCGAATAAATAAATTAAAAATATCATAATATTATAGTATAATTATTGTAGTAGTAATTTTTAGTAAAAAATTAATAATTAAAAATTTGTTAGTCAAAAAAATTGTTGTCAATGAATATAAATAAATATAATATAATACGTTATGCACTTCCACACTTAATACATTCGGCATTTTCATTATTTGCCACAAGATTTTTGCTAATTAAAAAATTTGTGGTTGATTCGTCACTACTAATTATTGAATAAAAATCTTTTGCCAACATATTGGGTGTATAAAATATTGTGTTAAAATGTGGTTTCGCACAATAAATGACATACTGAGCTATTGAGCCAATACTTTTACAAAATGTTTAAGTATTGTTATCTGTGTATAATTCAATTAAGATAAAGTATATCAAAAAATAGATAAAGATTGCGGGTAAAACCGTAGGTAGACCGCATCCTACAGCGGCCGGTAGAACGCATTTGCCGGTAGACCGCATACTATAACTACAACCGCCAAATGAATCTTATAGGCGAAGTGGAAAAAAACATTTTAATTATTTATTAATTTTATTTTATTACATACATATTTTAATCTTACAGGTATAATTAATATTATGTGTAATATAATAATAATCGTTGCGATAAATGTGAACATTAATATAGGATAAAATTTATTATACATTATAAGGTATCAACAGAAACTAGAAATAACCAACACGAGTATTATTTAATTTTTCAATACCAATTTATTTCTATATTATAACCAAAAAAGTTTATTTTCTTCTATTTATTTTACGAAATTTTAGTCTTATAACCGAGTTTTTTTAATGAATTTGGATACGTCCGGACCGTTCCAGACGATTTTGAGCCTAATAAGCGACTGAACCTTATATCCGTGAGTCTTATAAGCGGCATCTATTGTATTACTACATCTATACGTACATTATAAAGTAGGCTGTAGATCAGATACAGATAGCCATTCATTTAAGTTTCCGTTTGATTACAATTTCGTATTATTTCATTTCAACAAAGTAAATTAATTAAAATTATTAATGAAAATAATTTCCTTACAATTTCTCAAATCTAACCTAACAGGCATGCCCAACATATATTCACATGCTGTAGTGGTCGAGGTCCGCTAGTTGCTCTCCTCTGCGGTCGTTGGTTGCCGGCCCCCATAAAGACGACCAGGCGTTGAAGTCGTCTCCCATCACCACTTGTACTGATGTGGATCAAACTGAACGTGATCGTTGAGAAACGCCATGAACTTATCAGTGGAATCATTGCGAGAGCCGTAGCAGCTATGCAAGTACACCTTGATATGTTGGCGTGCGATGTACGTGGGGCTGTTTGCCTGCGTACGTGTTGAATAGCCAATAGCAAATGTGCCTGTTTGCATGTGTGCTGATTACGTTTAAAAGCCAGTTGTGATAACGTTAATAATCTTACTCATTTCATTGATTTATAGCTAAAATAACGTAATATATCACAACTAATTTCGTAATACTTTTTTAGATATTAAAAATGCATAGGTACTGTAAATTGTTTAAATTAAATAAACAGATATTTTATAATTTAAAAAAATTCCCGTACAAAACTCAACAGCATTCTGTAACTTAAAACCATTGTTGTTTCACAATTGTTGGTAAATTCATGCGGTCCATAGTCATATGTTCTAGTAAATTTCTTAATTGAAAAATTACTAATGTTTTAAACAATAATATAGCGTTGATGTATTTATTTATTATTTTAAAATACGTTAATATTGGATCAAAATCAAAACCGTATTTTCCGTCATAAATGTACATAATATGTGTGTTTATTATATATTATGAACACAGTGTATTGCGTGTGTATAAAATAATATATTATTATATATGAACATATTATAAAGTAGACTACATGTCTGATTTATTTGTTGGTATTAGTACAAGGGAATTTGTCGATTAAATTACGTTTATTTCAACGTGAAACGTATAAAACATATAAATCGTAAAACAAAATAATAATAAATCGTAGAACTGTACACCCGGTTGTGCACGTATATAGAGCGTGTATCGAACGAGTCCCAGTGCTGTCTATACTGTAACGTGTACCTTTATAGTAATATATTTCATATTATATAGAGTTTTTGTTCCGAATCTTCCGGATCCAGTACAAAAGTAATTTCATCTTCGGAGAGCCATAGTTGAAACTATAACAAAGAAAAATAAAAATCCACGCCTCAGAGGAATTCCATACATTAAGACGATCACGGGGATGGTAATCACCATGTTTTTGGATTAAACAGAGATTATATAAAAAGAATATTATAATATTCTATGCCGGAAAAAATCGCGTGTTTATATTATACAACCTTACTCGGACGGTAATCAATTTTTTTGTATTCAATCATTTATTTTTATTATATTTTTTTAAATAATACTGTGTTTTAAAACAATTGTGGTTTTAGATTTTATACTTTTCTTTTTTTAGATCTTGAAATATGATTCTTATAATCTAATGTTTTATAAAAATATTGACATGGTTATAAATCAGGTAAACCTGATTTTAGAAAAATATTGACGATACATTTCATATAAATTCTGAGTAATTGTTCACCTCTATTATAATTTATCAAACTTTTACAACATTTAAATTTAACTGTACTAACTCAGGCATGATTCAATCAGTGTTTTCAATTCATAATCAGCCATTGTACTAGTCATATAACTATATAAATAAATCAAAAAAAAAAAATCTTCATAATCTTTAAAAAGTTACAGAAAATCAAAGCACTAACCATTTTTAGAATTACATTAAAGATGATATCAAACATTAAAACAAAATATTGAGTTTACAAAATAAATAATTTGGTTTTACGTTTTTAAACGCGATAGAATATAATGTTATTTTTTAATTTAAATAGTTAAAAAAAAGATGAAAACTAATACATAAATTAAGCGCGTATACCTAATGTCTTGGTAATTATTTAAAAAATAATAAATGAAAAATAAAAATTATAAATAGAACAAAAGGTTTATTATTATTTACAATTATTTATGTCGTCAAATCAACTTGAACACTCTGTATGTGGTACCGTGATTTATATACCGAATGTTCGTTATATATGGAAACAGATGAGTGACTTACCCGTGAATGAGGCTCGCTGATTAGATATAGGGATAATACGTTATAATTCATATATATGGGAAATATGAAAACACGATTATAATACATATACGTGCTTTTATATACTATAATTAACATAACATGGTATCATATATATCTATATGACCCGACAAACGTTGTTTTGCCAAAAAGTTTTTTAAAATATTATCGAATATAAACGATACGGAAATTATCACTTTACAAAATTTAAACTTTACTTTATACAGTGAAACATAATATTAATACCTATTATTCAATACACGACATATTTCTCCATGTTGATACATTTTTTTGGTGTTGACAGGGGGCCTCATTTTAATGATTAATTATGTCATATGGGCAATTTTATGAACTAAAACTTGCTGTAGCTTTTTCAATTCGAAAAAACCTTCCGGAACTCAAAAAATCAACCATTAAAAAATTTAAAAAAAAAGGTTTTTTCAAAATTTTTTTCGTAAAAACCTTCTCTTGGCAATTACGAACAATTAAAAAAAAATTTGAGCCAAATCGGCTTAGCCGTTCTTAATTGATGAATTGTTATACATTTTTGACTCCATTTATATATATATATACATAGATGTTATAATACTTATGAGCGTTTCGTAGGTGACCAGTGCGTGATTTTATTATACGTGCAGCGGTGTCTGAATAGCTTTTGATCCACTGATTATACCATGAAGTACCGCAATGATACCGCACCGTGTCCCGTACAATCAGCGATGTCTAATTTCCGAAACTCTGTCATCGCCGGAGCTCTATTTACCGGTCTGCGAAATCTCGTCCGTGATGCCCTTTGACATATATCGCGTGACGATCGCGTTCGTCTGCGCTACAACATCGTAATCCGTCGGCCAAGCAAGTGATTACGCTGCGGCGGTGATCATTTCTCCCTGTCTCCATATAATATATTCTAAACTTTATCCTCGTCCCTTCGCCGCCGTCGCCAGGATTAAGGTCCAGTGTGACACATCTTTTTCACTTGTGTTCCAGGGGCGTTTCGTATTTACACTGGCGAGTAGAAGACGAGGCATAGATTCCCCTCAGAAATACGTAGTATTTCTTTTTCTTTCACGTTGACTTACGTGCTTGAAACAACATATTGAAAAACATTACAATATAATCAAGGATAAAATATTATTATTTTTCTTATCACCACAGCCGATTTTGTACGGTGTAAGTATTTAAGTTTCACAGTGTACAATATACTTAACTATTAACTGTCGTGTTAATTATTATACATATTTCGTGCAAACGACGAGTTTATAATAATCATCGCCGTGCGATTTTCAGTGTCATTTTGCATCGGAGAACACCATGTAATATATTAGTCCGAGAATGTAAAAACTAATAAAATATACTTGGTAAAGTTACATACAAAATCTAGGAAAATTACAAACTATATTGATAAAATAAGCACAAGACTTTTTGTTTTAGCTATTGTTGAATGAAAAAGTAATTTTGAATTTGAAATACCGACCATACGAAGTACGTACTGTTAGTTGCACATAATTGATACCGACTTTAAAGAGCAAAATCCTCCAAAGACAATTTTAGATTCTGAACGGAGTGATGGAATCTATTGATTTTACAATGATGTGTGTTTTTTTTTTTTTATGTGTCTGACGACACCTTTTTTAGCAGTAAAAATGCTTCGATTTTCTTAAACAGCAACTTTTCTGAAAGGAAAGTGAATGTAGATGGTACTTGGGTAAGTTAAAAATCCAACTTTTTTAATACTTTTTGCAAAAATTGAAAAAAACGTTAAAAAAATTATGAAAAAACGGGAAATTTTACGCAAAATCACGTTTTTACAAACTACATTTTTTTAAAATGCTCTAACTCAAAAACGAAACTACTTGAAATTTTCACCAAATCTTTATATTGGCGTTTTCTACACATGGTTAAGTTTTCAAAGTATTTTGACATATTTTGACTTATTTATAGACAATTTAAATTTTCGATTTTTGTAAAAAATTTTTTTTAAACACCTATAAAATTTTTTTAGCTGGCCGAAAACTCTCGAAAATTTAATAAAAGGTTTATAATAAGCTTAACTTATCTTCACTAGAAAATATCGGAGATCGTTTCATTCAAATTTTTTTTATAAGTCCATAAAGCTCAAATTTGTATAAAATGTGTCAAATTCATGATAATTTGCAAGTTATTTTGTAGATAAAAATTCATAAAATTTATTCTGTTCATACTTAAGGTTCAAAATTTTAACACTAGGTTATCCACAAGCTACTCTTCAAAAATCTATAAAAAAATGTCTACCGGACTTAGAGGAAAAAATTTTTATATTTTATCTGCTCTCGGCCATTTTAACGTAGGTTTCTGTGATTATTCCACGAAGCTATACGTGTGTAGGGGTGTTTTGTGTTTTTTAGTTACCTTGACATCTCGTTGGACGGTTTGCAAACGACGTAATTTTACAACCGTGTAATACGTCCCACGTGACTCTGCACTACACATCGGGTATTGAAAAAACACGTTTACTCATAAAAAAGAAATAAATAAAATATATAAACACATATATGATTAACTATTTATTTTATTATTATTATTATTATTTTTTTTTTTTTATGATTTTATAAAGATTTACGTGAATCGCCGTTTGATTACGCGCAACAATAATATACCGGACGAATCGCTCCGCGACGCTGTACAACAAATAATCCGAAGTAAAATATATAGTTATTCATCGAGAGGAAATAGCAATTCACTGATGTACATGTATATATATAAATATACATTTGTATTATAGTATATAGTATTGTACTGCGTATAATGACGGGAGGACGTAAGTCCACAAAAACTAGAGAATTACATACTTACCACGCTGTTAAACATACCATATGTATATTGTTTTATGTTTAAGGTTTATCAAACAAACGTGTATAAATACGTAGTTTTTGAAATGTGGATGTATGCACTATACGCACAATGTATATAATGCACATGTGTAATGTAACATAATACGCAAAAAGAAATGAAATCAATTGAAATATTTGTTTTTAAATCCGTATGGAAACTTTTATACGCGTGCGAAATGTATAATAGTGTGTACTGTACACATTATTTTAACAACCCGACTAGAAAACAATCACATTTTACTATTTAAAAAAAAAAATTAAGTTTTCGTATCCATATACATATATTTCACCATTTCACGTGTATACAAATGAAACCAAAATAATTAATCGATAAAGTCAATTGACATTTCAACCTTTCCCGTTAGGTATTATTATTATCTGAAATAGTAAAATACATATTATATAATATGGATCATATTTCGTTCAATTTTCAACTTCCGATCAAAATCATTGTTTTCCTTAGTGTTAGTCAATTTGAATAAAAATGCATTTCATTATTCTACTACACAATTTTACCAAACAGAATATTTCTTACTTTTAATAAAGATCTATTGAAAATGCATATGTCTTTAGAACGAGAAAACAAACGGTAGGTATTCCACTTTAATAAACTTTATATTATGTGCATGACTAAAATACCTTAACAGTTATTCTGTTTAATTATCTTAGGTACTTTTTGTTTTCATTTTACATTCCTGTATATTTATTAACCAACAAACGAAGTATGTACACTTGTTCTATATTTTGTTAAATGGTTTAAATAACTTTTTCCACAAAAAAAATAATTATTTTATTTAGTAAGATATATAGTAGAAAATAACAATAGTAAAATTAGGAATTGTATTGGATTATTGTAACAATATAGATTGTTGCTTATCGCGAAAAAGTACTTCATATAAATATAGTAATTTATTAATCACCTACTTAGTTATTTCTTGATCCTTTTAAGCCTTTTAATTTGATCTATAAGAATTAAATAAATCTGATTACGATACATACAATATATCAATATGATATGCATACACACACAATTAGTGGTGTATTGGAGGGTATACGCGGGTATACGGCGTATTCCCTACCACCAGTTTACTGATTTAGCGTATACCCTGTAAAATTACTAGAGATATGCAGGTGTACGCGCGTATACCCACGTATACCTCAAAATTAATCAAAGACATAAGTAAAATAAATTATTAATTGTTAAGCGATGTCGGCGGCTCGTTTTTCGTTTTACAGATATCCTAGGAAGTATAATATTAATACCTCGTTGCGCAGACGGCGGACCGGTTCCCCACCACATTACGTAAATATGTCTTTTAAAAAAACTTTTTTTTGGGGGGGGAGGGGGTAGATAAATCAATTTAAATATAAAGACGCGGTGGTATACCCTACGATCTACCATAAGTTAATTTAAAGTTTGGTTAGAAATTTTTTTTTTCAGAGAGAGAGGATTAAACTCCCCATCCCTCTCCCCTCAATATACGTCTATGTGCTGAGCGTATACCCTAAAAAAAAATTACGAATACATCACTGCATACAATTATAATGTCATTATAATAGTTAATTCTAAATTCAATCTAAACAAAAACAATAATCACATACACATACTGTACGATTTCAAAATGAATCGATATTTTACATCAATTTTCGTATTAACAATTTGTTTTATACATTTCCTTTTACATTTTTTAGGATTTTTTTATCTTTTATTACAATACGTCCTTATTGACATGTTTTATATCATAATCGTCCATATTTTGTAATATTTCATACTTTTAAAAATAACTAAAATTTTATTTGGACTTGGATAAAAAAAAAGCTACTGGTTTTTTACGATAACGAGTCTTTTGTTTTCCAAAAAGAACTTATGAGTAACAATCATCCAAATGTTACATATACCATTGTATGCGTTACATGTTTGACAAAAAGGGTTGAAGATAAATTAAACATTGAATTTTTAAAATTGAAAAAAAAATTAAATTTACGATTAGAATTATATGTAACATAGACAAACAGAATTGTTATACCTATTACCTATTTTGCCATAATATCATATTTATTTGAATTCATCATTTCATCAAAAAAGCAATATCGTGACATGCACTTCCTAAGACATCAACTAAAGTGACATGTGAACATATATAAGCATAATATGATCGAATTCTTGACAGTTGACTGCGATCAATTGAGACGAAACAATACGTATGGTTGGATATGATGCATTCAAATATTAAATCCTAGTTGAAGTGAAATAAAACTATGCAGACGATAAGTGCCTATATAATGATGAACTTTTGTTTTCAATTTAAATTGTTTTTAACAATTTATTTTATAACAGAGTTTAAATTTAGTATGTACATGGGGTTTTGTATATAATATAGAATAATAATTAAGAATTAACAATAAAAATCATGATTTTCATATAAAATAATGATTCTCAAAAGTCACTAATTATATCATAAATTCTTATACTGATTTAAAAACGGTCAGTAATAGTTAATGTATAAAATACTTATGATAATACATTTTTCTAATACCTTGGTAGTTTTTAATGTTATATACGAGTAAGACTTTCCTTTTTATCGTGTTATTATTTTCCGACATGTTTCAGTTTGTAAATGTTGTTAAAATAAAAAATAAATAAAATATTAGACATAATATATTATCATTGACAAAAATAGCCTTAACTATTACGAAAATTACCTTAGGACCTAGATATTTGAATTTTATCTCTCGGCGATTTACTATATATTTTGTTTGTTTATTATATTACTTTCTGGAAAAAATATATAAAGTTCTAAGAATATCGATGATCTAAATAACTTTTGCGCGTGTAAATAAAATAACTATCATAAGTTCAACTATTTTATAGGATTTAAATTTCTGATAGTAAAATTCGATACTTTAGTGCGAAAAAATCAAATTTATGCAAAACACACCGGTGTGTTTTAGCTGAAGGTTGATAAAACTTTGAACCTCGTGGGAGTTTTGGAATGGCTCTAATGTAAATCTTGTAAAGCTTTTTGAGGTCACTTCACCTTAAATCATAGACAAATGGTTTGAAAAGAAAACATTATATTCCATCAAAACCCTAACCATGTATGTCGTCCAGTCAAGACGTTTTTACAATAGTAACTACCTCTTCCGAAATGCAATACTTCTGGGAATACCGATACAATGGAAGGAAACTTGTGTTTGCCAATGCGAGTTACACCTGAAATACTAGTAATTTGTTATAAACTGATTGGTTATATATGTATTGCTTCAAAATAAGACTAATAATATGTATATATTATAGTATTGGTTAGATCCATAAGGTTACTAGTCCGAATCATTTTTTGGTATGCCTATTTTTTTAAAAAAAAATAATGTAGGTATATACAATTATACTTAAGTGTTTTCAAATCAATAATTTTTATTGCATCGGGTTTTTTTTTTTTTATGGATTACTTTTTATGAAAGAAATATTAAGAAGTACAAACATCAAATTGTTTGCTTCAAATATTTAGATACGTTTTCAATTCAATATTAAATGAAGATCTTTGAAATAATAATTTAATAATTTACGTATTATCATTTGCCAATAATAATTACTTAAGAGCTCTATTACTCATTAATAATTACTTTTAAAATCGTAAAACCAATAAAATAGTAATATTTATACTTTTGATAGTTTTTCTTTTATAATTATAAAATAATTGTAATTATTGTAAATAATTTTTTTATATTCAGAAAATATATGATATTATATAATACTATTAATACTGATAACAACAACAGCACACATAAAAAACTATTTGGTAACAATTATTATCCTGTTGCGCTATTTAACGTCAAAAAAAGACAAAACGTCTAATAACTTGAACACATTCCCATTGAATATTTCGAAAAAAAGGTCCCAAAACTTATTTAACTTAATTTTTCAATCATCTTGAGTTTTCTTTTTTTATGTTGCGAAAACGAATTAATGACTGGAATATGGTTGTTTTTTCTTTTTTTTTGCAGCAAAAAAAGTCTCTTCTGAATTTTGAAATGCCCGTGACGTAGTGACGCGTCACACGTACCTACTCTTTTGGTACGATTTTGATTGCTCAACCACTGGTGCAAAAGTTCCTAAAATAATTAATCTAATTGACGAGAAGAGATTGTTCATTCTAGATGGCAGTGGCATATTTTCTGCGACAGCAATTATTATTCTTTCACGTAAAATCTGTCATGTTAGTACGGCATCAAGCAAACCGGGTTGCGCTTGTATATATATATATGAGATATAAAGACCTTTACAATGGCTGAGAGACGTTATATTTTATTAAAAACTTTATTCCAAAACTGAACGATAATAATTCTTTCTAAGAGCCATTTGTACATATATATAAACTGTCTTGTCTTTAGTGCAAAAAATTAATTTCTTTATTTCGTTTTTATTCGCCGACCATCGGACGACCTGTAGTTGTTCCGAGCGTAGTGTTCCCCCGCGGGCGCGCGGTACATGACGAGCGACCGTTAATCTGAGTGAGAAAAAGTTTAGTCATAAATAATCATTAAATGAGGATAAAAGGTATATATAAGGGATTAAACATTTTTCACTTGATATACGCTACACCAGCCGCCGCCGTATCGCGGGAGTGTTTTGCTGCTCTTTCGGTCATCGGCTGCGAAGATGGTCTTGGCGCGCTAAGGTGGTGGTGTTGGAAAGGTTTATTGTTCTCGATTGTTTTTAATTTTGTACACACACACATATAAGTGTACTATGTACAGGACGTAACAAAAATATCTGACGAATTGAACGTAAAGCGTTAGACCTTGCTGTTATACGCACCCTGTATAATGTACACAGTATAATACATGGTATAACTGAGACAGAGAGAGAGAAAGGGGAAGGAAGCGATAAATCGGGCAGATGTTAGAGGAGGGTGAAGGGAGAGAGGAACTGCAGGGATGTAGGTGTATACATATATATATTTTATATAGACGTATAGTTTATGGATGAGAAGTTCGTTATATTGGCTTAGCGCGCTGACTTTAATAACACGTAAAAACTTTTCGCACTGTCGAACAACTTAAGAGAGAACTCTAACGGGCAATCATCCGACGGTCGGGGGTTAATCAATCCTGCCGGCTAAAGTTTTTAAAAGCTCAAAAACCTCGTCTTCTCCTACCCTGACCACCGCTCCCCACTACCCACGCGACCACCGCGGCACAACAACAGCTAAACCGCCGCCGCCGCTGTTGCTTACTACGCGACTTTAACTTCCAGGATGAAAGGGCATCCCCCATACAGTTGACACACCACCACGATCGTACATGTTTAATTGGCATACCGTCGTCGACTTTTCACCCTACCCATCCCCCTCCTCCCCCTCCCTTCCTATGCGGCACGGTGATTGTTACCAAGGGTGAGAACGGACGGACGCGGGAATTATTCGTCGCAAAAGAAGACCGCGATTCCTTCTACAACCGATAATAATTAAAATCATACAAACGGACTTTGAAAACTTTGTCTTTTCATCCACTTTATAATAAGTTGACTATATATTATTATATACATTACATCGTATAAGGCATAAAACGATATGGTATCATGTGGTGGGTGCTTGTTTTGCGGGTTATTGTTGCGTCGTCGGAGCCACGTCCTTCGTTTTCTTTGCGTTTTGGTTTTAATTTTTTTTTCCTTCCACTAAACTTCTCCTAGCGATATAAGGGCATTTATAACTAAATCAGTGAAACAAAAACTTCATTCATGTTCATTGCAAAATGTGTCTTTTTAGTTCATTTAATTTTATACAATAACACTTGGCATCTACTCTTCCACAGTAATATTCCTATACGAAACGTTTTCATATTTTCATATTCAACAGGCAGATTTTACACAATTATTTTATCAATTTATCTTTTACAGTACTCTTTGTCATATCGTTCGAAGCACATGACGGTGGTTTAGAAAATATCTTTGTGTATGATGATGAATATTCGTGTTTCGTATGCTTTCAAATGTTTCAATGCCTTCTTTCCACTTAAAATAGTAATTTTAATATATAACAGCTATATTTTCAGCTTAACTCCTACTCTGCATTACATATAATATATTCTATGAGACTATATATTTTCATAAAAAAATTTTGTAGCCAATAAAAAAAATTAACTGGATAATCGCACACAATGTTATTTTAAAACATAACAAAATGAAATGATATAATCGGTTACTGCACGCAAATTTCGATTATACGATATAAATTGTATAGTTGTTTTTCTATAAACATTAATCGTAGCGAATTGAAAAATATTTCAAGTCCTTAAATATATAAACATTTTATAAACATTTCATATTTCATATGTCCCAGCCCATCCAGCCTATTTTTATTATCTCATGATCATGAATACTAATGTCTCACAAATTCTGAAACCTGTCAAACAAATTCATACATACTACGTAGGTAGTAAATGTTTGCTAATAATAATTCTAGGATACCTTAAGGCTGGTGACTTAGACATGGACATTTAAATGGATAATCTATATATGTGTTTCACATTTTCCATTATTCACGCATTGCTGCCATGATTTATCGATCCACAATTGAAAAAAAAAAAACAATATTAACTATTGTTACTTTAAAATGACATGAGTTTTAGATTCTGAACGGAGTGATGAAATCTATTGGTTTTACAATAATGTGTGTTTTTTTTCTATTTTTTTTTTTTTTTTTGTGTTTGAGAACACCTTTTATGGTAGTAAAAATATTTCGATTTTCTTTAACAGCAACTTTTCTAAAATGAAAGTGAATATAGATGATACTTGGGCAAGTCAAAAATCCAACTTTTTAAATACTTTTTTCAAAAATCGAAAAAAACGATAAAAAAAATTACGAAAAAACAGAAAATTTTACGCAAAATCACGTTTTTACAAAATACATTTTTTTTAAATGCTCTAACTCAAAAACCAAAAACCGCAATACCTTGAAATTTTCACCAAATCTTTATATTAGCGTTCTCAATATATGGTTAAGTTTTCAAAGTATTTTAACATATTTTGACTTATTTATAGATAATTTAAATTTTCGATTTTTGTAAAAATTTTTTTTTTTAACATCTATAAAATTTTATTAGCTGATCGAAAACTCTTGGAAATTTAATACAAGATTTATAATAAGTAAAACTTATTGTCAATAAAAAAATATCGGAAATCGTATTTCTCAAATTTTTTTTATAAGCCCATAAAGCTCAACTTTGTATAAAATGTGTTAAAATCACGATAGTTTGCAAGTTATTTTGTAGATAAAAAATCATAAAATTTAATCTCTTCATACTTAAGGTTCAAAATTTTAACACTAGGTTATCCATTAGCTACTCTTCAAAAATCTATAAAAAAAAAATGTCTACCGGACTTAGAGGAAAAAATTTTATGACCGTTTGAAATTTAAATTTTTACGAAATTGCATAAAATAGCGATATATCCTAAAACGATTTTAAATATTTGTTATAATTCAAAAATTATAAGTTGCAGGAACTTGAAATTTTTACCAGCTATTAAGATTGGTATTTCCTTTATGTCATATTTTTTTCAGAACATTATATTGATTTTTAAGCCACTTATTGGCATTTTGAATATTCGAATTTTTTAGATTTTTTTTTTATAATCGGTGATAACAAAAATTTGACTTGTACAAAATACTTGAAAATTTAATAGAAGACTCCACATAAGTATTTTTTATTGTCATTCAAAAATCATCAAAATCCATAGTCACAATTTTTTTATAAGCGTTTGAACAGCGAATATTGACATAAAATTACATGTAAAATATAATATATAAAATTCTAGACTGACAAATTATATAGGTTTTTGAAATTTGCTCTAACTCAAAAACCAAATAAGGCAAAACCTTGAAATTTTCACCAAATGTTTATATTGACGTTTTCTATGCATAGTAACGTTTTCGAAGTATTTTGACTGATTTTGAATTATTTATAGACAATTTAAATTTTCAATTTTTATAAGTTTTTTTTTTTTGAAATATCTATAAAATTTATTTGGCTATCCGAAAACTCTTAAAAATTTAACACAAGATTTATTATAAGTTATAATAATTGTAACTAAAAAATATCGGAGATTGTTTCTCGCAAATATTTTTTATGAGTCCATAAACTTCAAATTTGTATAAAATATGTTATAATCGCGATAATTTGCAAGTTATTTTGTAGTTGAAAATTCATAAAATTTTTTCTGTTTATAACTAAGGTTCAAAATTTTAACACTAGGTTATTCATAAGCTACTCTTCATAAATCTATAAAAAAAGTTCTACCGGACTTAAAGGAAAAAATTTTATGACTGTTTGAAATTTAAATTTTTACGAAATTGCATACTATTATATTTCAATTTAAATATAAAATACTATATTATTATATACCCATTTTAGACCAACATATTAACTCCGTTCAAAATCGTTATTCGTATACAATGATACCTATCATTGCATTCAAATTTAACAAATCCATTGTAATAATGACCTATCCAATAAACAAGGTGCACTCCACCCTCAACTGTATAGCAGAGCGAAGCCCATCTGTTTTTTTTTTTATTAAATTTAAGAAATCCTATATATTATAATAATATTGCACACAAACATATTGCGATAGAAAAATGTTCAGTAAAAATAAGTTATTTTGTAAAATATTCGTTAATTAATTTTTTTATACATGATACGCGTATGAAATATATACCTAGAAAATCAAAAATTGTTTTATTGTTCGGCTGAATATTCCGTGCTATACCTTTTACTTGATTTGACAATTTTCTCGTTGCATTGCTATTACTTCGTTCATTGATTTTTAAATTTGTATTCGTTTAAAATATTATGTACCGACACACATATAATATGTACGACCGTACGAATGCGTTTGCGCGCGAAAATAATCAAGAGAATAAAAAAAAACTATAAAGTAGAAGTATATAGATATTATGTACTGATTGTTGAGCTTGCGTCTATTTTCATTTTTTTTCCACGCGTGAAATGCTCCTTTTAATAATAATAATAATAATAATAAACAACTTTTTGAACAGACGTTTTAAATTTTTCATATGCATTTCTTTTCTTCCCTATTTCCTATATACAACCGTAACACCATCGCCGTTGCTACGCATGCACTTTAAACATAATACACCCATTATATTTTACGATTAAGTGAACATGAAAGTGTGTGGTTGTTACAAAATGTCATTTCAAATATTTTCATTTTTATAAATCAACATTAACAATATAATTTCTTCAGATTAAGAGATATAACAACTCCTGCAATACATGTTTAGGATGTCAAAAAGAAAACCGTACGCAAAGTATGCAATTTTTTTTAGTGTTTTATCACACACATCATATTATAATATTTATTAGATATTTATTTATCACACCCAAGAGGACAAACAAGAAAGATAAAATACAATATTGTAAAACATATGAACACATAAAGTGAAATCATAATAATTTTGAACTCGATGGGAATCAACTCTGTTTTTATCATATCAGAAAGGTTCGTTTTATAGTAGAGTATCTACCATAAATCTAATTAAACTTTTATTTTATTTAAAATAATTATGAAATAAACGTGCTCTCTACATTTCAGATATATTTAAAAATCTGTAACTTAAATTTAATTACCGTTGCACTTTATATACGTTTTAGCGACTCGTTAAGTTTCCAAAAGTTAGGTATGAAAAAAATAAAACCAACGTATTCGTATAATGAGATTCAACATAAAATTAGGAAGCTAAGTATAACTTGACAATTCAAAATTATTATAGTTGTAAGACATTGGAGAATTAAACAGATCGTTGTGCTCCATATAATATATCTCCGAGAGAGATTACTGCATAGCCAAACGGGAAAGTGGGAATGTGGGGAGGCACAATAAGGAATGGATTATTTTTTCCCCACCAGGTGGTTTTTATTTCAAGTTCCAACGAAATTGGTTTTATCATTCGTCTTTAAAAATATAGAGCGTGAAAACAATTTTTAGTAGTAAGAGAATACAATTGGATTTTGATCAATAAATAACTTGAGTCCAACAATACCAAAAACAGCGAAAATACTATGCTTACAGTATTTTCTATGTGACATTCGCCAAATACGGCTTAATAATTTACGGAGTCGATTTTCATCAATCGTAAGATGTAGGCATTAAATTATACTCTCGGCAAATATTTAATTTTTAATTTTAATATATTATTAATATTTCTATTTGATATTATATATCTAAGAGTATAACAATTTTTGAAACAATTCTGAATTTATAATTATAATTATTATAATATTAAATTCTCTAATTTTTATTTATCATATAGTAGGTATAATGCAAGAGATCATGATATTCTATAATTATAATATTATTTAGGGTTAAATATTATACGATATTTTTATCTATATCGTTTTATGGTTGTGCATTTTATCACACTCATATTTTCCCGAGAAATAACACCGTTCATATATTTTTATTATTATTAGATATTAACTTATCGCTATGTTATAATACCCTATATTTATGAACCTATGATTTGCATAATCACATTTTACCATTAGACGACTCTCTTGATAAAATTTAATTTAAAATATTTAACAATTTAACCCAATTAAAACTAGGAGGCCTAGTAACCGTATTTATCTCACTCATAACTGGAAATTAGCTACAAAAATATTCCATTCATATTCATCAGCAGTATATGTAATTATAACCATCAAATTGCCCATAACCCTAACGGAATAATATATCCACAGAAATATATAAAAATATTTAATACTAATATTTAATGTTGGATGTACTGTGTATTATTTGTATACAAACCACGAATTATATGTATTGTATGCGTATCAATCCTCGTTACAGCAAAAAATATAATATTATTATTTTCTCAGTTTTCTGTATTTTATGTATATAATGATTGATTTGTTGAAGAGTTCGATTCCAAATTTTTTCATCCTGAAAAATCAAAACCCAAAACAACAGTTTTAGAATGAGCTTGTCGATTTATTTGATAAACTCAAGTAATTACTAGCCTCACTCATGGGATTTGACCTCCTGTATCGTGGGAAGTCGTAACCGTACTATTAGAGAGTATTCTCAAGGGATACCTAACTGTTTGAGTTCATAGTTACCTCTGACAGAATTGGGGCGCGTTCAAGTTGAAAACTGTTATTTTTTTCTTACGGTAAAAACTCATTAGGGTACATTTTATTGATGCCATTTCTCTATTTTTGTTTTTTTTTTTTTCTATAGAAAACTAAACAAAATATATAAATGTAATAAAACTACAAACATTTAAATGTTCATGTATATAGTTTCATCTTCCAAGTAATAAAATAAATATATACATTAAATCAAGCAAATTCATAAATTATCTTTAAAACTAAATCTAAAAGACCAACTTTGTAGATAAGTATGCATATTTACGTTATAATAACAACATAATTAATAACATTAAAATAATTAAGTTTTTAAGTTAATTTTTCCAGATTTTTATAGTCAAAATCAGTAAGTCTATTACAGCGTTAAAAATTATTTCTTATCCATAAATTAAAAATCAGTTAAATAGTTAGTAAGTAGTGAAAACTATAGTTGTGTCGAGTATTTTTTGATTTCGATTGTTAATTATGTGTTAATTGCTATACAAAGTAAATAATTTGACTAAAATTTAAAGTGCAATAAAAAAAATCTTGAAATATTAATTTTATTTCATTACAGCATTAAATTGATAGTATATTGTCTTACATTTTTAATATACCATACAAAATAATTCTATGCTGTATTTTTATTTAACACGTTATAATTCGTTAATACAGTTTGCAAACTCTTAATGTTAATTTTCATTATTATTATTTATCCAGAAAAAAATATTGATTAAAAAACAATAATAATACATAATATAATTAGGTAATAAAGTTCTAAACAAAGTTCAACTTAAAATAAATCTTTAAAAAACGTACCTATAGATATTCGTGATAATAATGATAACAAAATTAGAATAGAATACTCAAAATTACTAAAATATTGATAGAGATAATTTTAATATTTTTAAGAAATTTGAATGAACAAAAATGTCCGTGTAGTTTAGGGAGACTAAAAATATTATAAGGGTCACAATGAAGAGGAGATTAAATAAGAGATGAATTAGTTCCTCGAAACCAAATGATGAAAAATGTCTAGAGAAATATACTTTCGTTATATACTTATTTATTGTTTGTTCAGTTTGTTCAGTTTGCTGTCAAATTATTTTATCACAATGCTATTAAATTTGTAACAACATAATTTAAGTAATGTTTTGTTGTTTTAAACATAAAATGAAAACGCAATCCTGCCAACCATCTTATTCCTTTTGATATTTATCATAGATAAAAAAAAAAAAAATGGTATAATGACCAATTTATAAAAAAATATGTTCTCACCCTGCAATATTAAACGCCTATAGTCTCTATGTGTAAATATTAACCATAATATGCGCCCATTCATAATAATAATATGTAATACTAATATACTACATAATAATTATTAGTGCTTCATAGAATTGTTTTCCGCTGTATTTCCAACAGTTAGTCGTATGTAGGTACATTCACATATGACATGATATCGTTACGTCATCATCTCAACACTTTTTGAATTTTTTGTGAACAAAATTATATTATAAATACCTATGTATATGTGTGTGTATGTACATATATCAGTGTCTGAAATAAATAACTCAATCGGCGATAAATGTTTTTTTTTTATTCGATATGCATTTTTTGTGCCGCGTATTAAAATGGTCACTGGGAGTAGGACATAAATACATAATATAAATATCTCGTATCGGATTAAAACTTAGCGCTGAAAACATCATTCTGTGTACTGCATGTAAATAGGTACAATTATTTAGCCATTAATAAATTTAAATATTACAATACTTGTATGTTTTGTGTTTTCTTATAATTGATATCGATAACTATTTAATAATACTTATATTATGACGTACGACTTGCATTTATTTGTGAAAACCATATTATTATTATTATTATTATTATTATTATTAAAGACGTATTCAATTATGTTGCTTTTCCTTTAAGTCCTTATTGTTGCGGATTCACAATATACACCAATAATAGAATTTACCAATTCATTCACGAATAGGTTGTACGTTAAAGTTCGAAGAACATGATTTTAATAGAAAAAACTCTTCCTTGGGAATGTAAATTTAATCAAATCTCCGGAATGTCTGTATACGGATGTATAATATCTGTCTATACGATGACATCGATGTTGGTCGGATTCTCGGATCTCTATGTGCCGTTAACGTTATATCCCAATACAAATAATTGAATTATACTTGTTTTCCCTCATTAAAATTATTGTCTTCGAGATTCGAACAACGACTGTTTCATTTTAACCCTCTTTGCACACGAGGCAATAGTAAAATACAAATAATACCGTACAATTCATAATATACTATGTCTTAAAAATGTCATTATATATATTCAATATTTTTTTTCAAATTCGAATTCGATCGAAACAGAATTCTAACTGAATAATACAGATTGGACCTACCCGTTAGCGATGGTTTTGATTTTCCATTTCGATCGCATGCATCTAGCTGCAGCTCTGTAATTCCATCGACTATATCATGCAGATACGGAAATATGTATTATAATCCTCTTAGTATACCGGGTAGAAAATTTGATAAAAATACAACTTTAATAATGTGGCAGCGAAAATAAACGAAAAACGAAAATAATTGTTCATCTCCCACTTATTTTCAATATCCTACCCAATTTCAATTTTGACTGAATTAAAAACCTGTTCTTACCCTTCTAATTTATCTTCTGACAACAGATCTTAACTCACTCCTTCCTAAAATAGTATAAAAATTAGCAATAATTAACGTATAATTACTTATTATGTACTTATTAGTTATCTCTTTCCATAGCTTAGTATTTATTTTTATGGTAAGTAATTAATTAGATCCCTATTTTATTTACTATCAGTTAATTAATTTAAATTTCTTAATTCTTCGTATCATTTTTGGAACCCAAAATATATTATACCTTATTGTAACTGTTTTATTTTTAATATTTTAATTAATAATGGTTGAGTTATTATAATTTATACTATATAAGCTAAGAAAAAAAATATGATAGTGGTTCTCAGATTTTTTCGATTTTGAAGCCTTTTAATGTATAGCTACTACCCACAATATCGTAATATGCAGCATTGCAGCCATAAGAAAACAATTGTACTACACAATAAACATGGTATTTAACCAAAAAAAAATATATATATATGTAGGTATAATCTACTATAATACTATATCATATAATATTATGTAAAGGTATGTAGTACCTTTTTCGATCCCACCGTGCATGTAATACATACTCAATACTGTTCCTCACATACACGCAATCAGTACGATATAATGCGTACTTCCGTTTTAACTTAAATTAATAAATTTATATACCAATGCAAAAATCCTTTTTTTCAATCATTATTAACACGCGCTTAATATTAATGAATATAGATTACCGTATTCAATTCATGATTTCGATTCCGTAATGGAAATATTTCAAATATTACATTTCAATATGTATTGTTCACGCTTTTTGTTAAAACAGTGTTATATAGGTAGGCATATAAATATAGATATATATATTTTATTAATTAAACCATTTTGTAATTTCACATTTTCTTTTAAAGTCAATTTTTATTATTTTCATTTAGCTGGTACCGGTCAAGACTTTGCGTGGATTCTTTTGGTGTATTTTGTTTAGAGTATTAATTAACTTTCAAATTTTCACATAATAGTACTGTTGAAAAAAAATTACAGTGTATATTTTGAATTTTCATTTCAGGCAATTCATTTTACAAAGAAAATCGAATTATTATAGAGTTTAATTTTTTGTTATCTAATTATTTAAGCTTACGTCGCACATATATATATATATATATATATATACATATATATACATAAATTATATTTAAATTATTTACGTACGAAAATTATACACTTATAAATCGATAACAAAAAGCACATAATTTACACAAAATGTCTGGCATAACTGTTCAAGTCAACAACCAAATGGTGCATATGGTATCATTTTTATAATGAGAGCTATTGCAGCAATAAATACATTATATGTACTGCTCTCGTAGACACTCTCAGCCAGGAGCAGGAAAGACAAACAATTCCATTTCCAAGCGCAGGGTAAAATAATGACAACCATTTACCAATGTAAAATGTTATATAGTATGCTTATAAAACTATAAGTACCACCCTTTATGAACGAATTCGTTTGTCCCACAATTGCCCCCTACATGAATTGCAATTCACTCGTATGTTGGTGCCCTTTAACAGGATACCCTTTAACCTGATACGTATACACCGCGTATCGTATTTTATATTGTAGAGGATTATTATACTGCACGTATATTATATATTTTCCAATTGTTTCCTATTTTATTACTGCAAACACCATACTGTATAGTGGGTAAAAAAAAATTTAATTCGCGCACAAAATATCTGTGCCATTATAATGGGATACTATTAGAACTATTTCTAGAAATTTATCGTTATGTATTTGTATGATGAGATTCACCGCACGCTATCAATATAATATTTTATGAATGTTGAGAATGAATGAGACCCAATGAAATAATGACTGGTAAAATTCTTAGTATCAAAGAGTTCGTACGGATATTATAGACGAAAAACAAAGTCTAATGGTATCATGGAATCTATTTTCGTTGATGGCTATATTTTTTCTTTGAACCCTTTTGATCCGTCCGTTACAATCTTAATATTATTCCATGGCAACCAGCGGTAAAATGTGCAAAAAAACATTCAATATGACGTATTCAAAAACTATACTGGAGATAAAGAAAATCTCTCTGCCAAACATTAATATTGAACATTAAATACCTACAGAATATTTTTCAACATTCAAATATATAAGACAAAAGTAACAATTTTTAGTTAACATAATTTTGTTTTTATCAGAGATTAAGGACCAACTTACTGCCCAAGTAGTTGCTTTTTTATTAAAATACCTACTTAAAACATGCATATTAAATGCACTGAGACGTCTAATATATATTAATATTATTATAATAAACTACAAAAAAAACCAAAATAACAAATACTAAATAGGAATGAAACAATGAGAAGAAAAAAACCCGTAAAAGTTATGAGATAAAAATTCCAAATAAAAAATAAATTTAATACAAAATTTATCAACGGAAAAAACAACATTAATAACATTAATTTCGACCTTAACGTTTGTAGGTAATTAAGATACAGTTTAGAACTCCCTTATTGTTAGACTATAAATTTAAGTATATACATATAAAGCAGTGTTATGAAATAAAAACTCGAATTGTTCAACGCTTATAAAATATATTCTACCAGCATTCACTAAAAATGTTAATTTTAATGAGATTATAACTCATCCTACTTGACCAGTGGTCAAATCCGCTAGTATCTTGTCGTAGAAGTGAAATATTAAAGGACAAATATTCGTTGCTGTGTCTTGCTGACTTCTTGTCCATGATCCCTAAATAATTACTAAAATTTATCATACCCTGAATCATTTCAACATATATTATAATCTATTTCAGATTTGTTAGTCATATGAGGGAGAGGGGCATATTACGCATTACTCGCCAAACTCCTTTTCTAAAAAACTTCACTGTAGAGAAATTTCAACATAGACACCAACAGACACCAGGCGCAAGAAATATAATTAACTATAAAAACACTCTGTTGCGATTAATTGTGTGAGTATATGTTTTTAACCTATTATTGTGGTTTCGTATAATAAAAACTATTATAATCATAATTCTAATTCATATAATAAATTTATTATTCAAAAGTATTTATTTTTATTTTTTTATTTAGCTAGATTTCATTCTGGACAGATGTCAAATGTTTTATTGGGAACTTTTCGCTTAAAGTACACACAACATAACATATTAAGATAAAACAACCTGTTGACTATGCATTATATAACATCACTTATTACAGTATCAACAATAGATTTTCTTAATATCCTGAACATTATTTATTCGAATGTCAAATGTTTTTTAAACATAATTTCACTCCATTACCTAAGGTATCATATTAGTACATTATTTTGTTGTAAAAATATTTACTCGCATATGAATCTCCTCCATCTAGCAAGAATCTTATAGATTAAGTTTCCCGTTATATAATAATACGTACAGGATTATTTGCATCTGTTGGAGCAAAAACGATGAATAAAATAATAATGATTTTTCCGAAATGCTTAACGAACACCTCATCATGTGTATTGCCAGCAAACGGGTAAATTCATTAAATTCAAAATATAATCGATTTTCGTATGTTAAACAAATACCGAGTAGTGTCTACTGTCTAATGACTATACTATAACCCGATGTAATAAGTAGTTAAAAATGAATAGATACGTAATTACCTAGGTCAAGATGTGCCGTGATCGTAAACGAATAATTACGCGTTATGTATAGTGGATATTGTGTTGTGCGTTTATCTTGCATGTAACCAAACCTAATTCATGGATTATTCTTTGAGTTTGCCACATTATTACGGTTTTTTACATCCATTATTCAAAATCTATTAACATTGTTGAAATACTTAAGTAAATAACGTCGGAGGATTTTATATAACAAAAAAATAAATAAAAATAAAACATCGTAAGAATCAGATATATAAGATGGTTTGGGAAGAGGAATATAAGATGAAAAAAAATCCAAAAGAAAAGTGTAAGGCTAAAGGACGCCTTTATTTCGTTAAATCTATATCGTTGTTATTTCTTTCTTTAGCATTCCCGCGTCCCTCTATATTGGAAACCGGTGAGAGAAAGAGAGAGAGAAATCCCTATCCTTTATGTACGCGCGCGTTTGCCAAATAGAATAAGCAGAGACAAACATTGCAGCGCATGCACAGACACGCATACGGCGTATATTTTCGCGTAGTCGTCGTCGTATCGTCCTATCTGCTCTATATCATTGAAATCGCAAACTAATCAAATTTCCAATAAAGTCTGCGTGACGGGAGAACCATCGGAGTGTGTGAATATCTACATTATAATATATTATATTTGAAAACAAAACAGATAACTTGGATAAAAAAAAAAAAAATAATAATAATAATAATAATAATAATAATGGCTTTATCGAAGGCAACGCTCACTATATTATTATTATTATTATTATTATGATGGTGTACGGGTTTAGATATGCTGCAACGACAAAACTTTACGTTTTTATAAAATTATTATATTAGTGTTTGTACACTCATATTTATATATGACTGCACACACACATACACACACACACACACACACACACACACACACACACACACACACACACACACACACACACACACACACACACACACACACACCTACACGTTTATTCCCGTTCCGTTATTAATGTTTCATAAAAGATTCATACTATGCATCACACTATTAATATAATATAGTCGAGCTGTTGAATTTTTTATTTTTACATATATTAGGTAGGTATATGCGCTTTTATACGTCTGGTAAATCACACGCACGCCGTGAAGTATATGAAAAATAAACTACCGGTTGGACTTCTTTCGTTTTAATATGCATTTTGTTAATTTGATTATCACTACATTTTATGTTACATATTATTATGTTTGACATTACACATAGGTACATAAGCTTAATATATACGACGTAATATTAATATAAGTTGTTCTCGCTTTCAAGATTTATTAAAACACATACTCACAATTATTTTTTACAGGCGTTTGAAGAGCAAATATTGACATAATATAATAATTTAAATATAATAAAAAATATAATATATGTATATTCTATACTTATGAAAAATGAAATACACAAACATCGGCAATCTAAACATTGATCTTCTCGTTATAATGCTCTTTATTCGTCGTAATTTTATCTTAATATTCCATTACAACTAAAGCAATTGCGAATCAGGTTTATATGTTACGAATGCCTATGATAAATGATATGAATAAAATAAAATCGTGTCCGATAAAACGTTGTCATCGTTTTGTTATTATTTTTAAATTTATATATTAAAAACAGATGGGCCTCGCTCTGCTATACAGTTGAGGGTGGAGTGCACCTTGTTTATAGGATAGGTCATTATTACAATGGATTTGTTAAATTTGAATGCAATGATAGATATCATTGTATACGAATAACGATTCTGAACGGAGTTAATATGTTTGTCTAAAATGTGTATATAAT
>JAIPRK010001847.1:0-39858 GCA_025469195.1 Chaitophorus viminalis
AGCATTTTATGGCCTGATGGGATAAAACATGACGATGTTTTATTATTTTTGTCCGACGCCGCACCTTATATGATAAAGTGTGGGAAATCATTGAACGCACTCTACTCTAAAATGGTACATGTGACTTATGCTGCTCATGGCCTCCACAGAGATTCGGAGGAAGTACGTAATCAATTTAGTACTGTTGATAAAATAGTAGCCAACGTAAAAAAAATATTTAAAAAAGGGCCATCACGTGTACAAATTTTCAAAAATTACGCACCGGAAATTCCTTTACCTCCAGAACCAATAATAACCCGTTGGGGTAACTGGATCAATGCCGTACTTTACTATTGTAAATACTATGAAAAAATTCATGATGTTGTAAATATGTTGGACTCCAATGATGCATTAAGTATTAAAGTTTCGAAAAAAAATTTGGTAAAAGAGCACGTTCAAAATAATTTAGTGTATATTACTTCAAATTTTAAGGTTCTTTCTGAATCAATTTTAAAACTGCAGACTAAAAACATGCATTTAGCCGAGTCGTTGAGTATTGTGGATAATGTTCAAACACAATTAAAATCCGTTCAAGGTGAACCAGGGAAAAAAGTACGAAAAAATGGAAAACGTTTTATCAAAAAACATCGGTTTAAAAACACTAAAACAAATCTCGTTAATACTTAGTGGATCTATCTCCACCATGGATGGTCTTCCCGAAGATCTGACAACAAATGACCTTATTTTCTACTAGTACGCACCAATTACGTCCGTGGATGTCGAAAGATCATTTTCTGTTTATAAAAACCTTCTGAGCCACAACAGACTATCATTTAAACTCGAAAACTTAAAAAAGCACCTTATCATTCAGTGTAATTCAGGTAAATATAATAATCACCTAATACCTAAAATGATTTAATAATCGCTGTATTTGATAAATTCTATTTTTTTTTAATTTAGGATCCTGGAAGTGAATTCAGTTTAACAGCTTCGAATCAATCAAATCAAATCATCAAGAGAAAAATTTAAATAAAATATTTATGATCCAAAAATAATTTATTTTTATAATTTTACTTTAAAATATATCTTTTTTATAAAATAATAAATGCATATTATACTGCATATTTGCATTTTTTTTAGTGCATACGTATGCACATATTTTATTGTTTTTTAGCGCATAAAGTTCCGAGCCCTGGTTATTACTGTTATTAAAGATTTTATTTGAGCCCGTAACTACTAACATACACGTTTGTCATTGCATATTTGTATGTATAGGTAAATCCAAAGGTGTACCCATGGGGGGTTGGGTCTGGAACCCCCCCCCCATTGAAATGTCTACATTTACACAATTGTTTAATAGTAAATAGTATAATAATAGTAAGTATACAGTGTATTTTAATTTCCCATTATCTTCAATATACAAAACTTATATTATTATCCTCTTCTATAAAACGTGAAAATTTGCGATTGGATGCACTGGGTATCATCATGTCCACAGTCCTTGGCTTTTCCGAAATCCCATTTTCAGGAGATTCTATATCTATTATCGCCATTCCGTATGCCGATGGCGTTGCGACATTATTACGTTCAAATAACCCGTATTTCGCATTGATTTCCAACTGATTAGGTAGGCCGGTAGGATAGATAGGTAGGATACAATGCGATAGGTGTCGGGTTCGATACCCGTTGAGTAATAACTTGTCCCATATGAATTCCATAAGATTACATGGCCGCCCTCTTTTGAGCATTTTATTTTCGGCGGCTGTCGTCACGTTGTTATCTCATTATCGTTTATCATTATTCGAATGTTTTGAATTTTCGTCGGTTGTATTATTTCCTGTTTTCTCGGTATTACAATATTACAACAATGTTTGTCCGTTCGACGCCGTCCGTGTATCCCCGGCTACCAAGTCACACATTTTTCGATTATTTATTATTAAATAATAAATATTATTACTAAACGAACACGGCCAGTAAATATTTTTCTATAAAAACTACACTACTGATGGTGCCCGGAGTCGTTGTCAACATGTTTACTAATTTTTTGAGCATTTAATATATTATTATTGTTTTTGTTTTGTTCCCAGTATCTACTGTTCCTTTATCCGTGTCCCAGGACACGGTTGTCGGTCTTAAGTTATTATACTACGATGAAGTTAGTAAATTTACAATCATTCATGTACTGCAATATACTGCAGCGTTTGATAGAATGTATATTTAGTATTTAGTAGTGTTCTGAGAGGTTAGTACTGTCAGTGTTTTGTTATGTTAACTAATTTTTTTAAAATAAAAAACAGGTATTTATGAATATAGGCAGTATTGCTCAATAGTATTCTGATTACAGTAAACGGTAATATTGGTTTAGTTTGTGAGTATATCATATCAGTTTACAGTGTTTATAAGTTTTAATATTATAATAATTTATAGGCATATTGATACATGGTTGAAAAGAATATAGCATTTATACAGTCAAAATCAGAATAATCAAACATACAATTATGATACAAATTGTTCCATGATATTTAGTACAGGTATTTACAGGAATATATGCATTCCTATTGCATTTTATGTGTACAGAGTACATAGGTACATTTAAAACGGTATATTTTTAATATCAACTGTTTAATAAATGACCAGGTATTTATGAATGTGGGTGGTATTGCATTGAATGTGCATGCAATACACAGTCTGTTATATTGATTGAATAATTAATAAATACAAATAGGAATTAATAATTTTACTTTCGACTGGCCTGAATTAACGATTCTTTCCAATAAAATTTATTTAAATTTTGTACCTATTAAGTGTACGATTAATATTATTGACTGCAGGATTTAATACTTTTTATTTGACTTTATTATAAAATTGGGTTGTGTAAGTAAATTTTTTAAAATTTTTAGCTAGCATCAATATATTTCACTGTAACTTTTATGCAAAACTTATGTTGATTGTGTTATAAACATAAATCTACTATTTGTGTATTCATTACATTCTCATCCCCAATTCAATACTTAATGTTATATTAAAATAGATTTGTTTAGTTTTGTTATTAGATTTATTTAATTCATTATTCGAACTGATGCTATTCATTAATATTTATTAGATCTCAATGACTAAAATGTATGCATTCATTCATTCAATCACCACCTGCATTATACAACATTGACTGCAGTAATTATATTTTATATATATATATATATATTAGTATTAAATTGGGTTGTGCAAGTAATTTTTTTCATTTTTCTCTATTAATAATGTAGTGGTATTTTTTTTTTTAAATTTCTAACTGCCATCTATTATTTAAATTGATGTCCATCATTTTATTACTTTCCTACTTATTCAATATCTCATATTTACATTATATTTGAGATGTACTATAAGTAAATTGTATACATGTACTATATTATTATGTAAAAAGTTGTTTTATGGATTGTCATATTAATTAAATATTATATTTCATAGAATTATATTAGATCTATTACATACTTGGTGTATTTTCATATGTAATTGCTTAAGAATTTAACTTTTCAAACTATTAATCATTTTTTTTAACTATTTATTTATTCAATATTTAACATTATGTTAAGTTAATAATTGTTAGTTTTAATAAGTTGATAATATCTTAGCCTTATTATTGGACATTTCAAGCTTCTAATTTTTTTTTTTTTTTTTGTTATTGGATTTATTTAATTAATTATTCAAATTGATGCTATTCAACGGTATTTATTAGATCTCTATAATGACTCAAATGGAGACATATGTTTATCACCTGTATCATCTCATACATGCATTATACAATTTCAGTATTTTCCAGTTCACTAGGGATATATTATAGCACCTTTTACATTTATATAATCATACTTAATTCCAAAACACATTTTTACAATAAATACAATGCATTTCTACTTTTCTACAATTCTACTTTTTTAGGAATTATGATACTGTACTAAAAAAAACTATGGGACATTAGGATAACTCAAGATTAGATGAAATTCATTAGAAACATATATAAATATATAATACTAAATGTTCCAATATATTTCATTTACTTGATAATTGATGTACATTAGTACCAATTAGTACCATTAGTACCAATGATTGAAGTACTTATTATTATTATTATTATTATTATTAATAATATATGCTGTATATATACTATTGCACTGTAGGCATGTTCTACTTTATATTTAGAAATATTGGCTAATGACATACTTTTTATTAATACTGTTTAAAAATTAGAGGTAGTGACATTTATAAGTCAGATAGCTACACGGTTTAAAAGTTTCTATAATTATAACCGTCAAAATAATTGACTATCATGGCTGTTAGAATATTAAACTAAACAATAAAAATACAGGTAATGCTTAGAATGGTATACCTTATAGATTTATAGTTAATAAATTTATTAATATATCTATAGTTTACCACTGTCAATATAGTGTATTTAATACATTAAAAAATATAATATGTAGATATTTATCCATTGAAACAGCTGTTATAAGAAATATATAATTTTCATTATAAATTACTTTAGTATCATTTATTTTTTATTTTAAAATTATTTTATTATATAGCATATATTATGTTTATCACCCTAAACAATGTATATATGTATATATGTATATGTGAGTATATATATATATATATATATATATTGAAATACCAATGAATGTGTTATATATTTGTTTGAAAAATTCAAGCGTTATAACCTACACACATAGTGCATTTAAATTAATATATATTTATAATAACAATATTTTCTTTTTAAACACAAATTGTGTTTTTTATGTGTTTAACATTGTATTTATTATATTTCTATTAATTTATAACAATTATATTCAACAAATAATGTTGGTTAAACCATAATTATTCAAAATTTGTCTTTATGCCGAAATTTCTTAATTGCTCAATTTTAAACCCTTAATACTAACTCGGTCGTTAGGAAGGGAGGGAGGTAAAGGCGTTGGTGTAAATAGGTAGTGGTTTCGGTTTCGAAACCAATGTTCAATTAATGTGTGAATTATTTGAGACACCTGCCCATACCTCTTTACATAGTCACTGAAAATTTTTGCATTTATTCATTTTTTTTTTTATATATAACTTATTTTTAGTTGCCGAGCTTTGGAGGAAGGGGTTACCATCTCGCGTTCGTCTTTACTGATCTATAAATACAATGCTATTATAACTATATGTTGTTGATAATGTGCATTATTTGAATATTTTATTTTTACTATATCTTCTTATGCAATAACTTTCAAGTTCTTAACTAGCCCACCTTGCACAATAGTGCTATTATTACTATTCTCTTAGACTAACATGCACATTCCGGACTTGCAATCGACTGATTGCGTCAACTGCTATAGATTTGTATCCTAAACGACTCACAGCTAGACACTACAATCCTTATTTCGACCTTGCCAATTTCGGTACGGTTAAAAAGTGAATTTAGATGGTACTTGGGCAAGTCAAAAATAAAACTTTTTCAAAAATGTCGAAAAACTAATAAAATAAATTACAAAATACGGCAATTCAAACGCAAAACTACTTTTTGCCAAAATACATATTTTTAAAATGATCTAACTCAAAAACTTAATTCCGCAAATACTTGAAATTTTTACCAATTGTTCAAATTAACGTTTTCTATACATGGTTAAGTTTTCAAAGTATTTTGACATTTTTTGGACCTACTCATAAACAATTTCAATTCTCAATTTTTCTAATTTTTTTTTTTTTTTTATATCGATAAAAAAATTTTTGCTGGTTAAAAACTCTTGAAAATTTAATGCAAGGTTTATTATAAGCTATAATTATCGCAATTAAAATAAATTGAAAACCGTTCCACACAATTTTTTTATAAGCCCATAAAGTCCAAATTTGTGTGAAATATGTCAAAATCATGATAATTTGCAAGTTATTTGGTAGTTAAAAATCGATAAAATGTTTTCTGTTGATACTTAAGGCTCAAAATGTTAACACAAGGTTATCATATAAGGTTATAATACAAGCATACATATGTGTTATGTAAATCATTATTAAGAGAAAATATTGACTTACTTGAAGCAATTAATCTGGCTGAGGATTTAACTAATGAGATACAAACAATGAGACAAAATACTGATGCAGTATTTTCAGTTATATTTAAGAACTTAGAAGAAAAATCTGAATGTATACACAAATACAAAAATCTGAATATACAAATTTGTATTCCAAAGATCTGTAAGCATCAAATCAATCGCTGTAATATTATTAGTAAATCTCCAAAAGAATACTTCAAAATATCAATATTTATACCATTTTTGGATTACTTTATTGATCAAATAAAAAATTGTTTATTGAACTTAAATTGATTTTAAAAGGTTTTAAAATAATATTTAATGAATTGGAAAATAATAACAATTACATTTTACAATTGATAGATTTTGATAAAGATTCGGATAATTTAAGTGAACCTGATATTGTAATAGCAGAAATTAAGATGTGGAAAAATGTCTTAAAAAGAACTGAAGTAGATCAAAAGCGAAAAACTATAATACAATTTCTACAATTTTGTAATGAAGACTTGTTCCCAAATATATACAAGTTAATAAAACTATTATGTATATTACCGGTCACGACATGTACTTCTGAGAGAAGGTTCTCTTCATTAAGAAATCTTAAAACATATCTCAGAAATACTGTATCGGAAGATAGACTAAATGGACTTGTGATGCTTAATATTCATCGAAATGAAATCTTAACACCAGATGATATAATTGAGGAACTTGTAAAAATAAAACAGGAGATTAAAATTTTAAATGAATTATAAGTTAAATAATGTAATTTTTATATCATTTTATTACCAAATAAAAATTGATTTTAAATTATAGTACCTATACCTATTGTAGTAAACTTTTCTGTATATGTGTGAGTATGTGTATAACTATTGTGGCTCTTATTATAGTTATCAACAGTAATTTGTTGGTAATGAGTTAAATTATAATTATAATCAGAGAACAGATATAATAAAAATTTTGACCCCCATAAAAAATTTCTGGTTACGCCTCTGGGTAAATCTTATTCCAGTAATTCCCTTTTTGTGTACATTATTTATTAATGAATAAATAAACATATTATAGACAATAAATAATATAAAATAATATAATATGAATAAGCAATTTTATTAAAATCAATCAGTTCATAATGACATAATATGTTAAATGCCACAAAATATTATTACATGTTTTACATAGTAATAAGAATATAATGATTCCAAAACCTTTGTTATATTTAAATTTATAAAATATATTTTGTTGAAATACAGATATTTAACGTTAAAGCAATATTTAATACTTTCAAATAAAAATTTTAAGTGCATCTCCATAACATTTTGTATAAAAACAAGCCTTCGGACGAATGGTGTCGAATATTGAACTAACAAACTGCTGTAAATTTTGCATCAATATTATTACATTGGTATATACGTAAGTGGTTACACCTTATCTTCTATACATCGTGCTTTAAACGTTTCAAATATCTACGACGAGATACGTTATCAACTTTGTGTCGATAACCGCAAGAAAATGATTCTCCTGTTGACATAAACCTAAAAATACGGAATCATTATTCTCTCATTATTAATTCAAGACATATATCTAATACAATTTTAGATTCTGAACGGAGTAATGGAATCTATTGATTTTACAATGATGTGTGAGTTTTTTTTTTTTTTTGTGTCTGCCATGCCATCACGTTTTGGGGCAGTAAAAATGCTTCGATTTTCTCAAACAGCTACTTTTCTGAAAGGAAAAAGAATGTAGATGGTACTTGAGCGAGTTAAAAATGCAACTTTCTCAATACTTTTTAAAAGCATTGAAAAAAACGATAAAAAAATTACGAAAAAACAGGAAATTTTACGCAAATTCACGTTTTGACAAAATACATTTTTTATAAATGCTCTAACTCAAAAACGAAAAATCACAAAAACATGAAATTTTCACCTAATCTTTATATTTACATGGTTAAGTTTTCAAAGTAATTTGACTCTTTTTGATTTATTTATAGACAATTTAAATTTTTGATTTTTGTTAAGTTTTTTTTTTTTTGAAATATCTATTTAATTTATTTGGCTCACCGAAAACTGTTGAAAATTTATACAATGTTTATTATAAGTTATACTTATCATAACTAAAAAATATCAAAGATCGTTTAAATCAAATTTTTTTTATAAGCCCATAAACTTCAAATTTGTATAAAATGTGTCAAAATCATGTTAATTTGCAAGTTATTTTGTAGATAAAAATTCATAAAATTTTTTCAGTTTATACTTAAGAATTAAAATTGTAACACTTGGTGATCCATAAGCTACTCTTCAAAAATTTATAAAAAAATTTAAACCAGACTTAAAGGAAAAAATGTATGACCGTTCGAAATTTGAATTTTTACGAAATTGCATAAAATAATGATTTTTCCTCAAACGATTTTAAATATTTGTTATAATTCTAAAAAATATAAGTCGCAGAAACGTGAAATTTTTACCAGCTGTTAAGATTGGTACTTCCTTTATGTCTTATATTTTTAAAAATATTATAATGATTTTTAAGCTACTTATAGGCATTTGAAATATTCGAATTTTTTACACTTTTTTTTTATAACCGTTGATAAAAAAAAATGACTAATACAAAATACATGAAAATTTAATAGAAGATTTCACTGAAGTGGTTTTTATTGTCATTAAAAAATTATTAAAATCCATAGCCACGATTTTTTTTTTATAATCGTTTGAACAGCGAATATTGACATAAAATTACATGTAAAATATAATATAATTTATAAAATTCTAGACTGACAAATGATATCGGTTTTTGAAATTTGCTCTAACTCAAAAACCAATTAAGGCAAAAACTTGAAATTTTTACCAAGTGTTTGTGTTGACGTTATCTTTAGGTGGTTAAGTAGTATTTTGACGTATTTTGATTTATTTATAGACAATTTAAATTTTCGATTTTTGTAAGTTTTTTTTTTTTTTTGAAGTATCTATAAAATTTATTTGGCTGTCCGGAAACTCTTGAAAATTTAATGCTATATTTAATATAAGTTATAATTATCGTAACTAGGAAATATTGTAGATCGTTTTACTCAAATTTTTTTTATAAGCCTATAAATTTCAAATTTGTATAAAATATGTTGAAATCGCGATGATTTGCAAGTTTTTTTGTAGTTGAAAATTCATAAAATTTTTTTTGTTTATACTTAGGTTCAAAATTTTAACACTAGGTTTTCCATAAACTAACTAATCTTCAAAAATATATAAAAAAAATTTCTACCGGACTTAAAGGAAAAAAATTTATGACCGTTTGAAATTTAAATTTTTACGAAATTGCATACCATTGCATTATATTTCAATTTTAATAAAAAATACTACGTATATTATTATATACCCATTTCAGACCAACATATTAACTCCGTTCAGAATTGTTATTCGTATACAATGATACCTATCATTTCATTCAAATTTAACAAATCCATTGTAATAATGACCTATCCTATAAACGAGGTGCACTCCACTCCTAACTGTACAGCAGAGCGATGCCCATCCGGTTTTTTTTTATAACTTTTCATAACGAACACAAAATATACATGTGTTCAAATACATATTTAAACGTTAATATTAGATCTATTGTTTGATTTTATAAAATGGTATTAATGCTATTAGATATATGCACTTACACTATATTCACACAATATATTTAATAATATTATACTATAATACGTGCTATCCATTCCGTAAATTATCGACTCATAAGTTATAATATTGTTTCACCGTTATATATATATACATATATAAAGCTGACCCCAAACGACTTGTGTAAGTAATCTGCGAATAATTTTCAATCGTGATGCTTTACGAGTCAAACAATTATTTTGACTTGCCTAGCCACTCTGCGTTTCCCATCGGTTGTCGGAAAATGCGACACAAGTCATTGCCAGAAATACAGACATACGATTGTATAGTTTCCCATATGACTCATCTTACTCGGGACTCAAGACCCTATTATTGTATTTTTAAACTTTTTTATTCATTTGTTCATAAAAGAAAACAAAAGGAAGGGAACTGGATCATATACTTTAAGTAAACTTAAACATTGGCCACTAGTTGATATGTTGACATTTCTCCAAAAAACTGACTATAAAGCGACTATACAAGCGAGATTGAATACCCATTTATTTTTTCATGTATCAGATATTAATTTAAATTATTAATAAGAAATTGTAATATATAGTACCTTGTTGAAGATGGAAACGATGATTTTAGTACAGAAGTAGCCGAAAACTTTACACTCGTTGAAACTAATAACCGATTTTGTCAATTAGTGAAAATCCAAACGAAAATCCGATTCAAGGGACTTTTGTATTTTGACCGTATTTGTCCGGAACGTATAATTCCGGAAAGTAAAATCCTGGGATCCAAATTAGATATTCAATATGTTCGAGAGTATTGTAAATTACCTATATCAAACCCCTTAAAAATCGACCGTGTAAAGTCTAAGCCCTAAGGTGGTCAGTAACACTAGTGTAGGACTTAAGGAAAGGGCCAGAAGGAGCTTTATATTATTAATTTGAATTATTATCAAATAGCACACTTGGGTGATGTTCCGAATATATTACTTATAATAAATAACTTATTACTGCCTCAAAGGGCCGACGTTTTTGAAAACTATTAAACATTAACTTTTGACCACCCGTTGTACTAAATTGTAACATTTTCTTCTCAGAAAAGTAAACATGTAAAAAATGAAACATTTTTATTAATCCAAAACGTAATGAATCATCGCTGATGGTATACACAAAAATAAAAAAATTAATTATTCTGCAATTAATAAATTTATTACTCCGTTCAAAATCTAAAATATTAAGAGAAGAGAATTGACAAAAATATGGTATACTTATGTATAATCATTAATATAATAGTATTTTAACTCTTATTGTTAATAAATTAATGTCCAAAGGTAATATATAATATGTGTACAATATAATAATCAAATAATGTGTATTTAATAAATATATGTTGTTATATAATAGTAGGTACGATCTCAATTTATAATAATATTATTAGATACCTACATGTAACTCGTATATTATACATGTAATACCTATTTGACTAGTTTTGACCGTTGGTTATCGTCAGGTTTCAAAAGAATAAAATAAAAAATAAAATTATTACCTGATTATAACAATTAACTACCTAATAATTAACAATCATAACAAGTCTTACTAGTCGTTGTACATAATCTCAGCATAAATTTTATTGAATTTTTTTCTTTGAATTTATTATTAATATTTCCATTCTATTAAATGTATTTTTAATTTAGGTAGAATAATGTAATAGTTTATCCACTTATGTTAATTAGGTGTTTGTATTTTAATTCATCCGACCCCCAGAATCTCAGTTAATTTTTTACTGTAAACACATTAATGAGGTAATTATTTATTTTTTCACTAATTTATGGTAAAAATTTGTGTGCAACTTCCACCTTATTAAACATCTGTCATCAGCTGGCCATGCGTTTGTCTTTTTGAGAGCTACCTGTTCTTCGCGCACGCAATGTCTAAGCGGCCCTACATTATCTACGGATTATATAACAACGGTTTTCAAAATAAGACCATGATGATTAAGTTGGTAGTTTAACTTATATTTATAACAAAATGAGCATTTGCAAAGGTCGTATTTTATATTCATAGGAATCACAAAGACGGGGGTCAGGTAGTTTAGTGGTTAAATTGAACAATCTTAATTATTAATAACCTAGTTAAACGATGGCTTGAAATGGGACTTCGGCCAAAAAGTACGTAATGTAGACTACATATTAAATTTATATTTTTAAGTACAAAAATGTACAGTTATGAAATTTATAATGAATATTAGTATTTAAAATGTAAGTACGTTTTATTATGTAATAATATTTATTTTGAGTTTCAAATAAAATTTTATCTTACGTTAGGCACAAACATCGTTTCAGGAGGAATGCATTTTTATGTTTTACTTGACATCAAAAGAATATCAATTTTAAGTACGGGTTTTGGACCCCTTAAATTATTTTTTATGTTTTTTCCCCAGACGCAAGTAAATTAAATTTGTAATTTTATTTTTATATTATATATTATTTTATCTTTCATTAAAGTATCCACTTAATTTCATAAGGAAAACATATATTTTTCGGTATCATCAGGATTTGTAGTACGTCAAGTACAAGGACATACCCATACGAAAATTCGAAAGTATAGTTAATTTTTCATTATATTTTTGGTAAGTTTTTATGTACAAATTATAATGAGGGTTATTGGAAATATCAGTGTTCTGTGGTATTCTATGATATAAAAATTTGCGTCTAGAAAAAGTGTAGACTACTGCCCTCGATTACCATTGAGAAGGCAATCAAATTAGCATGAATTGTGAATTGCCGACGGAATCTAACAGACAGATATTTTGACAGTTATTTAATCTTAAGATATTTAAATATTATTTTTAATAATCACATTTATTTGAGAAATCTGCTTATTAGATAATATACTACGTACCTATAACTAATATGTAGTTTTATTTACCTACAACTGCTATAAGTATAATATTTTTGACTATTTTACATAGACATTTTTATAATGTATTATATAAAAATGATTAGTATTGTTTATTAGTGCAGCCGTGGTTACTGTGACTAACCTTGGATCTTCACCATCATTTAAGAAAAACGCCGAAACTGACTGCCAAATGTCCATTTAATTTTCCGGAATTATTGCTTATCCCAAAAATATGCTGCATATGTATATCTTGGGCTTTCCGTTTTCTATAATATCCAAGTTTTATCGTGTAATTTTGTATGTTCTTGAATTCATCGAGATCAGTTAGTAAAATTTGACTTCGAAATGAAAAGTTCAAATTTTGACCGAGATCTATTGGTAAGGTGTAAGTTTAATGTTATGAATAAATTATATTAATTATCTCATTTGATACTTGATCTTTGATCAATTTTGAAGGTTTAGATTCCTTAGATCACAATAAGGATTGTGTAAACACTGTTATGTAACTATAATAGTATAATATAAATGTAACTAAAAATTTAATGTATATGTTACGGTTAAAACCCAAAATTCGTTAAAACTAGTTTTGACTAGTAACTATAGAAATAGCTGGGACTTCAATATTGTTACTTGTTTTAAAATAAAATTTTTAATAAAATCGATTTGAAAAAAATATTATTTTTATCATTGAAAATCCGAAATTCTAATTTTGTAGCCTTAAAAGTCTGAATTCTAAATTTTTTGTATCTTCGATGAACCTGGATTTATGTCAAATACCTAAATTAACTAAATAGGTAACTAATGAAAAATATATTTTATTACTAAGTAATATTGCACAACAATTTAAACATGTTATGAGTAAAACTACGAAATTTTAATATTTTATATTAATAGTATTATATTTTACGTAGCTACACTAAAAAATATTTATTAAATAAATAGAAATTAAAGAATTTGAAATTATAATATAATATTATTTCTATTTAATAATTATTGTATGTATATTGTAAAAATTGTCTATGTTACGTAGATGTAGACAAAGCCATAATACAGCTGCAAATTATACCTAATCGTTTACAATTAACTAGATAAGAATACGTTTTTAACAATAGCTACAAATTTCACTTTCTATTATCTAACGCAATGAATTTAATTTAAAAATGAAAACGATTACGGCTACGTCTAATGACTGTATCCTCAGGTAGTTGTCATAAAGGTACATGCATTATATTATAATTATTATATATATTTAATATTGTAATAATTGGATGGCGTATCTCAATATTATAAAATTAATACTATTTCATATCAAAGTTCATTTTTAAATAATTGTTTTTGTACTTCGTGATGAATTGTGTATTAATTTGTGTGATTGTCTTGATAAATATTTTATTCTACGTTTTAAAGACAAAATAATTTAAAATATACATAGGTACTATAATGAAAAATCCTTGAAAATATTTATGATAAATGTAACTATCTGGCAATGTCGTAATGACTGTATGTCGTACAAATTATTATATTATAAACATTATACTATTATAAAAAAGAGAGCTTAAATCCTTAGGTTGAAGATTGGATTAACAATGCATAACAACTTGCTATGGTATAATAAGGTTCTACTGGTTACAAGAAGCATCAGGAATTATGAACAAATATTTATACTATAATGGAGAAAATTAACTAAAATTTCAAATCCTAATCATTATAAAAACAATGAAAACTGTTGAATCTAATAAATAAAAAAAAGTAATCCATTCTATAAAATATATAAAGATATTAACCTTAAATATGTTACCCAATTTTAAAGTATAACAAAATAAATATGCTAAGATTGTTTAAATATTGTATTACAACAAAAAAATAAATAAATAAAAAATAGTTATATCCCAATAAAAACACGGCAACAAACTCTGTTATGATATGATTTTGTATTAGTTTATATTAAAATTTTCCGCTGATAATTTACTTTAAATTGGTCTCTTAATTAATATTGAAATACTTTAATTATATTAGACTATCCATAATATATTATGCACTGAACATGGAATTATAATATTTTTAAAAATTCAACTTTTAGAAAAAGGATAATTTCATTGAAGTTACATTCAACAAATGTTTTAGTGTGTATATATTACTACATTAACAACGTAAGAACATTTTGAAATAAACCTACTCATAATTTTTTGAAATATTATTTTGTCCAGCGTTTTTAAGTAAACATGAAATATTTAGAACTTACAGCTTATAGGGATTTTATTTCATTTCTTGGAAAATATATTGTTGTTCGAAAATTAAATTATAATACGACTTATTCATTTTTCGTAACAGATATTTTTAAATGTAAACTACAGCTGTTGGTAAAATAATTAAATTAATAAATGCAAATATTTTATTGATGTTGATAATATATTTGCTTTTAGTCATCGATTTATCGTATTATACAACATTTTATTTGAATATATGTTACTTTTTGATAGGTCAGCATTAGCAGATATTTGTTATAGAGCTAACAAAACATAATCATTTGTTTAATTAGTTTTGAATGAATGTCATCTTGTCAATTCAGTATAAGCATTATTAATTTGTTTTTCGTGATTGAAAGAAATAGTATTATTTTTTATCTATATGTGTATAATCATACGAATTAATATCGAATAGCTATTAAAATAGGAGTTGGTAAATTGGGTCCTACATAACCTTTTCTCGGTAAATTGGGTCTCGGGACAAAAAAGTAATAGGTTAGTCTAAGGTAAACAATTTTTTTTAAATATCTAATTATTTTTATAAGAAGTCAAATTTTAATATTATTATATTTTTACGTGTTTTTTACTACATTTTCGGTAAAAACTTAAAATATACGAATTTAATAAAGTCAAATTGGGTTATTTAATTATTTGAGTATTTTGTCATTTGCTCCTTTAAATTTTGTTCATTGTCCAGCGTACTTTTTTTTCTTTTGTTTCGTAGTTTGACATGAGTCTATGACTGTATTTTTATTAATTCGTCAACAAAGATAAAAATATTAGGATATAGGCTGTAAAATCTTCAGTTTAATCACGAATGGGTTTGAATCACAACCATTTGTTGTACGCACGGTGGTAGCTGAAAATTCAGTCCAAATATTTGGGGGAAATGTAGCAATTGATGAGCTATAAGTATCAAGTATATAGTTGGAAAATAGCTGTATTTGTTTGTTATTTGTTTGTATAGTTATTAAATATATTATATAAAACATTCGTCAATTTCTTTAGGTCTTAAAAATGGCAAATCAAATTTTTTTTTAAAAAATTGCTTTATTTTATTTTAAACTTTTCTATAAGTTGACTAAACCAAAATCTTAAATCTTTTTCCACCAATTTTGGAAACGGAATTCTTTTATACTAATTTTATGCCAAACAAATTTTGCAGCCGTATATATTGCAGAAATCTCAAAATCTATACTATATCAGTGTAAAATATGAATTCAAATTGCGCACAATATAATAAAAAAAAACACAAGCGAGATAGGTAAATGATTCTCCAACAAGGCCGTGAATGGTGAAAAATTGATACCAATGTTACAAAATTATTTGACCACAATGGGATTCCATAACCGATAAAACATAGTGTATAATTGTAATTTATAAGTAAAACGACTCCGGACAGGTAGTATAGTGAGTATTCGGGACTCAATTTACCTACTACCTTTTTTTTCCCCGGGACCCAACTTACTTAATAACTTTGCCACAACTCAATTTACCGCATTCAAAATGTACACAAAACATTCCGGACCCAATTTGCATAGTGCCACTAACACTGTGTTCTACCATATCAAGAGTTGACAACTTTTTTACTTACGCAGGCTATATTTTATCAGTTTTTCATTGAAGGCCGTATACAAAATTAAAATAAGCGTTATTAAAAATACAAATTTATTCATAAAAAGCAACATAGGTATTATGAGTTTCACATTTTTAGGTTATCCTTACTAACCAATTTTGAATAAAATGCATAAGTCAAAAAAATATGTTTTAGTAGAAAAATTAAGAACATTTTCAATTTTAGATTCTGAATGGAGTGATGGAATCTATTGATTTTACAATGATGTGTGATTTTTTTTTTTATTTATTTTATTCTTGGGTCTGAAAACCTTTTTTAGCAGTAAAAATACTTCGATTTTATCAAACAGCAACTTTTCTGATAGGAAAGTAAATGTATATGGTACTTGGATAAGTCAAAAATCCAACTTTTTCAATATTTTTTGAATGCTTCAAAAAAAAAAAACGATAAAAAAATTACAAAAAACGGGAAATTTCACGCAAATTCACGTTTTGACAAAATACTTTTTTTTTAAATGCTCTAACTCAAAAACGAAAAAGCACAAAAACATGAAATTTTCACCTAATCTTTATATTTACATGGTTAAGTTTTCAAAGTAATTTGACTCTTTTTGATTTATTTATAGACAATTAAAATTTTCGATTGTTGTAAACGTTTTTTTTTTAAAACATCTATAAAATTTAATTGGCTGACCCAAATCTCATTAAAATTTATCATAAAGTTTATAATAAGTTGAACTTATCGCAACTAAAAAATATTGGAGATCGTTTCACTCAAATTTTTTTTAGAAACACATAAATCTCAAATTTGTATAAAATGTATCAAAATCACGATAATTTGCAAGTTATTTTGTAGATAAAAATTCATAAAATTTATTCTGTTTATACTTAAGGATATAAATTTTAACACTTGGTGATCAATAAGGTACTCTTCAAAAATTTATAAAAAAATTTAAACCGGACTTAAAGGAAAAAATTTGCAACACATTTTTTTTGTCGGGACAACTAATGAACTAAATTCCACTCGGAGTTCTCAAACAAAAAAAAAACAAATTATAATTACTGATAATTAGAATACTTCTACTAATAATTGGTCTAGGTTCGTTTTGTAGGACGATGGGCTAAGTTATTAACCTAAACGGAATTTATTTGTCCCGGCTTAAAAAAAAATGTTAGAAATTTTCTTTTTGGTGTTGCATTCGTTGCAAATTGTTGCAAATTATTTGCAAAAACCTGGTAAAAGTTTGGGATTGATACGACAAAGTTGGGGTGCCACCGTGAACTTGGCACCCTGAGTGGAATTTAGTTATTATAGTTGATATTCTTAAAGCTGCATTCACGTGTACGTTGCTTAATTCTGAACAATTTTTATGTTGCCGAAATTTTAGTTTTATAAATATCTACTTATAAATATAAATACAATAATTAATTATTTGTAAAACTTTTAATACGTTCAAAATCTATTTTTTAATTTTGAATAAAACGATTTTGAAACAATTTAATTTTTTTCTCTTTTACATAAAAGTCGGAAAATTGTATGGAAAATTCATTTTGTAAGTTTTTAATTATATTTAAAAAATTAATTTTTATAATTTCCCAATATGAAGTTGATTTGAACGATTCGAATGCAATTTTACAACAGAGGAAATGATTCAAGCGTTGTTCATTAATATGTATCCCTGATAATTTTATTTTTACTTGAAATGATTTTATATATCTAAATACATATCTGATAATATTTTATTTTTATCTTGCAGTTTTATATTCAATTCATTCAATAAAGTTGTTACATCAGTAAAAATGCAAGTTTAAGAATTCACTATTCATTTGATAATTCTGGTATAATTTTACACTTTTCTGACAAAAGTATTTATTTTATTGCATAAAATAATAACAATATACAATTGAAGGGCTGCAGAAAAAAATCCCGCAGGCCACGGGTTGAGTTGCACTGTGAGATTAGAAATATATTTACCGAACCAAACTGTTTCAACAATTTTTACTAATTTTAAAATTTTCCATGAGTATTTCTCATTATACTGAGCATAAAAAAGTTTAATTAAGTATTGGCGTTAAATCGAATCTTATTGAAAAGTCAGCATACGAAAGAGTCAGCTTAAAAGTATTTACCAATACATCAGTTCCTAGTACATTCCCACGTGAATAATGCCTATTGGATTTTAGAATATTGAATAGTCATTAAACAATAATTATAAATTTTTACGTACCAGACACGAATCGGATAGTCTATACTATAGACCATAGTATAGACATGTGGCAATTAGTTGTACATATTTAATTGTTATTTGGGTGTGCCCGGTACCGTGGTACCTATCGGTACGTGTATTCCTAATTGTTTTCTACCACTTAAGTATTTGACTAAGTCTTTCTAAAATAATATACCAATGATGAATATTGTAGTGTACTACTGTATTATGTATATATTGTATACTTTTTTCATGGAAAACCTCAAATTGCTCTTTCCTATCTTCAAGTTTAAAAATGCTCTGTCTACGTTGCAGTTAGGATCTGGAAGAAACAAATAAAATTTATATGCTACTTCTACATTAAGAAAAACAGAATTAGATTTATTATGATGCATAATATCTTTTTAGATTTCTTTTATGTGTGGGTTAATATTTGGAAGTTTAATGAGAATACTTTTGGAGAAGATTAAAAATATAGCCAACATAGGTAGGTGAAGAACATACTGAAGATGACAAAATAATTTTTTTTAATTATTATACTTAATAAAATAATATTTATTTTAATACATTTTAAACACATATTTTGTAACAAATAATAGAATTGTTATAATCATATTTTGAGGATTTTAAGTGCATAAATGATAGGTATCATTGTATACGAATAACAATTCTGGACGGAGTTAATATGTTGGTCTAAAATGGGTATATATTAATGTAGTATTTTATATTTAAATTGAAATATAATGCAATAGTATGCAATTTCGTAAAAATTTAAATTTCAAACGGTCATATAATTTTTTCCTTAAAGTCCGATAGAAATTTTTTATATATTTTTTGAGATTAGCTTATGGACACTTGTGTTAAAATTTTGAACCTTAAGTATAAACGGAAAAAATTTTATGTATTCTCAACTACAAAATAACTTGCAAATCATCGTGATTTTAACATATTTTAAATTTAAATTTTATATTTATGGGCTTATAAAAAAAATTTGAGTAAAACGATCTCTAATATTTTCTAGTTACAATAATTATTACTTATAATAAACATTGTATTAAATTTTCAAGAGTTATCGGACAGCCAAATAAATTTTATAGATACTTCAAAAAAAAAAACTTACAAAAATCGAAAATTTAAATTGTCTATAAATAAGTCAAAATATGTCAAAATACTTTGAAAACTTAACCACTTAAAGATAACGTCAACACAAACACTTCGTAAAAATTTCAAGTTTTTGCCTTAATTAGTTTTGTGAGTTAGATCAAATTCAAAAACCGATATCATTTGTCAGTCTAGAATATTATATTATATTATACATGTAATTTTATGTCAATATTCGCTGTTCAAACACTTATAAAAAAAAATTGTGATTATGGATTTTAATAATTTTTGAATGACAATAAAAACTACTTGAGCGGAATATTCTATTAAATTTTCAAGTATTTTGTATAAATCATTTTTTTTATCAACGGTTATAAAAAAAAAGTATAAAAAATTCGAATATTTCAAATGCCTATAAGTAGCTTAAAAATCATTATAATATTTTTAAAAATATATGACATAAAGGAAGTACCAATCTTAACAGCTGGTAAAAATTTTAAGTTTCTGCGACTTATATTTTTTAGAATTATAACAAATATTTAAAATCGTTTGAGGAAAAATCATTATTTTATGCAATTTCGTAAAAATTCAAATTTCGAACGGTCATACATTTTTTCCTTTAAGTCTGGTTTAAATTTTTTTATAAATTTTTGAAGAGTAGCTTATGGATCACCAAGTGTTAAAATTTTAATCCTTAAGTATGAACAGAATACATTTTATGAATTTTTATCTACAAAATAACTTGCAAATTATCGCGATTTTGACACATTTTATAAAAATTTGAGCTTTATGGGTTTATAAAAAAAATTTGGGTGAAATGATCTCCGATATTTTTAGTTACGAGTCAAACTTATTATAAACCATCTATCAAATTTTCAAGAGTTTTTGAGTACCCAATTAAATTTTAAAGATTTAAAAAAAAAAAATTTTACAATAATCGAAAATTTTAATTGTCTATTTATAAGTCAAAATATGTCAAAATACTTTGAAAACTTAACCATGTATAGAGAACGCCAATATAAAGATGAAATAGGTTATTAATTAGGTGAAATTTTTAAGTATTTGTGATTTTTCGTTTTTGAGTTAGAGCATTTAAAAAAATGTATTTTGTCAAAACATGAATTTGCGTAAAATTTCCCGTTTTTTGGAATTTTTTCATTGGTTTTTTCGATTTTTTTTAAAAAGTATTGAAAAAATTGGATTTTTCTACATTCACTTTCATTTCAGAAAAGTTGTTGTTTAAGAAAATCGAAGCATTTTTACTGCCCCAAAACGTGATGATAGGCACAAAAAAAAAAATAAACAAAAACACATCATTTTAAAAACCAATAGATTCCATCACTCCGTTCAGAATCTAAAAATATGTAGTAAATATAATATTATGGGCCTTATTTTATTATTTTTACTATATATATATTAACAGGCTTGGAGCATAGTAGAACAATACAATTTATAATAGTAAGTAAATTTGTACAATATAACATAATCATTGTAAGCAAAAAAAATTGATTTAATAAACAAATGATATCTATATACAAGAAAAATAAAAATGGTTATAAACAGATTGCAGTATTTTTATCAGTAAAAGAAAAAATATATAGGCATCAAAAATACTACGAGTTTATAGAATACCACCTAAGGCTTAGATACCCCCCCCCCGCAGACCAAGATTCAGATCCAGTATTAAATTTTGTAAATAATTAAAAACTTATATTAGTGTGTATATGTTGGTGTACTGTATGTAAATTATTATTAACACTTTGATGTTTGTTTACAATTAGCTCTACAATTTTTGAATACTTGGCTATAATTTTTAAGCAGACAATAAACCCTGTAGTAAATATTGTTTTAGTAGCCGAATTGTTTTATTACATCATAAACGGTTGATAAATTCATAATTATATTCATTATCTGAACTATCAATGTTAATCTTACAAGTATAACATTTCTTTTTAATTCATTGTTCAATGCTTTCTCCATTGATTCTAAGTATCTAACATCATGAATAGTTCTGTACTCTCGTGGGTCATCTTGCAATTCTTAATTAAATATTATGTATAAGGTATAACTGATTGACAAAAATAGGTAGCAATTAATAATTTTTTAATTACCTAATAAAAGTTTAGTTTAAATGTTTGAAAAATTAATTAATTTTTAAAGTGATATTACCTATTATTATAATATATAAAAGTTATATTATTATATTAATTTTATTATTTATCATCATTCTTCAGTACAAAAGTGTTGATGGAAATATATCCTTCGGTTATTCGAATTTTAGGTTTAGAGTTCAACTGATAATGTAGAGTAAACTCTACCCTACCACACTCCAATCTAAATACCTACTCTTATTCAAACGCACTTATGTAGTCTACCCATAGGTCATAGGGTTAGTAGCACCGGAAACCGAGAAAATGATAAAAATCAGCTATCGATACAGTATTAATATAGTATTTAAACCGAAATAATCAATAAATATCAAAAAATTATTGTCATGGAATACACACTTATCGGTTGAAAAAATAAGTGTTCTCGAAGTACTTGGGAGTGCTGGAAAATATTATATAACGCGCAGGTCCATGTAAGAATTTTAAGATAATGATTACAATGAACCATTGTTTTTATTTATCGTTTTAATTTTAAATTGTTTATGTGATATTGTATTCCATACATAATCGAATCATATTTCATACATGTTTTAAATTATTTTCCTCTTATGAAATAATAACTCGAGTTAAAAATATTCGGTTGTAGTAACGATAAAAATAGTTACCGTAACCGTAAATTATTGTAGCTATACAGACAACCTTTAAGCATAGTTGGGAGTACCAAATGAAGAATGTTAGAATGATATTTGTGTTGCGACAACACAAATATTATGGTTAAATAGTCAACTATACATTATGGTTGTCCTAACTTAATAATTAGATTAGTTCCATTATTTTATAGGGCCACATATAGTGAATCCAACCATCCTAAATAGTAACAGCAGAAATGTATTATGGTTGTCCTAACATAATAATTAAGTTGGTGGTTATTTATTATAATATTATTTCGTATATTATAGGGCTGCATTGTAGTTTTTTATGGAAAACATAATATCCTGAGAAAGTGAGGATCATAGGTATCATAGGTAGTATTATGCAACTACAAATATTATTAAAAATTAAATAACATCTAAAAAATTTGCACCTATTACATAAATAACTATGATAAAATGTATATTAGACGGGAATTAAAAAATTAAAAAATAAGTTCTCATTATAGATACTTGTTTTCATATATTTAAATATTATACACTCATAACATTCATAAATACATATTATACAATATACATTAAATAAAGATACCTATTATCTACTTACTTAAAAAATAGGTAATATACAATATTTATAAAAAAAAAAAATATATAAAAAAAAAAACATTAACATATTATATCATTTTGTTAAACATTTTTTTGTAAAGATCAAATGAATCCGTATTATTAATTATTTCATTAAGTACCTACATTTTAATTATACTAGTATGGTACCTTTGTTATTTAAAGAAAATTTTTCTTGACTTAATGTATCCAATTTATTTATTTTATTTTATTTTATTTTATTTTATTACCCAAAAGCCAGATTTCAACCTATTAGTTATTTTAAAATAAGTAGTATATAGGTACCTATTATACCTATCTAAAAAATACTATAATCTATAATATAGGTACTTACCTACCAATTTTAAAAGCACAAAAACTTACCTTTAAATTCTTGAATAATTTTTTCTGGTATTCGTAAATCAGTTAAAATATTAAGAACAAATTGATCCATTTGTAACAGTACTTAGTAGATACAATTTGAAATACTTAAAACTTAAGGTAAACCATCACAAATTTAAAAATGAATAAAATAGCGCTGCTGACCGTTGTTATCATTTGTCACTGCTCACTATACGCAATAATAAAATAATAATTCGTGTATAATTGTGTGTATCTTTACGAAGCGTCCAGGGAGGCAGGGAGAGGAGAATCGGTTTACCGCTTGGGATTTCGTGTGTTGTTATATTATTATCGTAAGTTATTTTTGTTATTAACTTGTTATTGTCACGATAGTCAACGGGAAACAATAGAAAACTAGTTGATTCAACATTATCTTATAGTTAACATAACCAAAGGTTAAGGTTGTGTATACGATCCAAATAATAACCACATTGACAACCATTTTATATGGTTATTCGAACACTTAATTATCGTAAACTTTTTGTCTTACCATACATTATTGTTGCGTTAACCATAACAAACCAACAATTTTCCCTTAGCACTCCCAATCAATACGTTATGGCTGGTATAACTATGTATATTGTTAGACCAATTTAAATACTTCCAACTATTTACTATAACAAAATTATTTTTTTCCGTGAGAATTAAAACCGTTTTCTAGTCCTCATAATTTTTTGATGACGATAGTTCAAAGTACCTATGACTGGACACAGTCGACAAAGATATATTTAATTACGGGTGCTTAGCTCTATTAAGGGATATGGTGATACTACTATTAACTATAATTTTTAAGTACACCATCTATTTCTAAAACTAATCAATGGTACTACATACCATAATATAGTATAGTTAATAATAATCGAGGATTTGCATTATGAACTATATCATGTGTTCTTTATATTATATAGAAACACGTTCGTATTATAATCGTTAATTTATATTTCTCATTATAATTTAATATCCATATGTTTAATCAGCATGCCTCATAAAATGTATGGATAAGCCGTTTATCTGTTTCCATATATAATGAACACCCGGTATATTATACTATGTGGAATCAGTATTTTAAAAATTTATTGTGTGTTGATTATTATTTGATGGCTACAACCAATAACACAAATACACGTATAGTTGCTGAGTTCATACGACTGTTGTCTATTACCACTTACCACATAATGTAATACTCACAAATATTTAATACAAAATTAGACAAAAATGTATTAATAACTTACTATAAATATCTATTTTTATTTTTTTTAAATAATTTAAAGATTAGATTAATTTATTAACCATGTATAGAATAACTATTATTTCAGTTCAGAATACTCGTACGATTCAGTTTAATTCAAATATATTTGATCGTAATTCATAATATATAATATATTGAGGTAAGTAGAAAATAGTACTTAAACATAATGTTTCTCATTTTAAAATTACACGAATCAGTTTAATATTAATTATTAATTATTTGTATATTTATATATATTCATTATTTTTATTGCATGTTATAAAAGTACTTAATAATATTATAATTTATAAACTAAACTTACTAATCGAAAATTGTAGATACATTTTACGTATAAATTATAATAATTATACAAGTTTTTTTTGGTTTTATATATCTTTTATTTTGTTTTGATACTTAGATATTTATTGGTAATAAACGCCTTTGTATGGGCTCAGTGTACTTAATACAGTAAGATATTTAAAGTTTTAGTTATTATACAATGCAAATGGTTAATTAATAATTAATATTTTATAATAAATAAAAGTTTTACTATTTGATGAAAGTATAGATTTCAACCTGATTGGGGTATCATTGCAAAAATCAAAATTATTCAATTAATTTCGCGTAGTTAGCATTCTATTGATCTGAGCAAAAATATTTTAATTTTAGTGGTAAGTTGTTGTGTAGAATGTTTGCATTACACGAGTATTGACATTAGGGGCATTTAATGGTATTTGATATAGTAATTTGGGACAGTTAATTTGAGAATTAAGTAGTTTATAAAACCAAAAAACAACATTATAATTTCTTTTCTTTTTCAGTGATTTGATATTAAAATGTATTGCTAGTTGTTCAATAGATACTCGTATACCTATATTATTATTGTTTTATAAGCAAGTACACGTAATAGCAAATTTTGAATATTTTTTATTTCGCTTATTACAGTAGACTGGTAACGTATGTTAGATTTCAATGTTTCATTTACCTAGATACAAATGAAAATAGGTTAAACACTTACGGCTTTGCTACCCCATTAAGTTGAATAAATTCGATCTTCCAAGTTATATTTTTGCAATAGTTTTTAGAACGGAGTGATGGAATCTATTGATTTTACAATTATGTGTGTTTATTTTTTTTTATTTTGTATCTGACGACAACTTTTTTTGCAGTAAAAATGCTTCAAATTGCTTATACAGCAACCTTTTTTGAAAGGAAAGTGAATTTAGATGGTACTTGGGCAAGTCAAAAATCCAACTTTCTTAATACTTTTTGCAAAAATCGAAAAAAACAATAAAAAAATTACGAAAAAACGGGAAATTTTACGCAAAATCACGTTTTTACAAACTACATTTTTTTTAAATGCTCTAACTCAAAAACGAAAAATCGCAACAACTTGAAATTATCACCAAATCTTTTTTATTGGTATTCTCTATACATGGTTAAGTTTTCAAAGTATTTTGACATATTTTGACTTATTTATAGATAATTTAAATTTTCGATTTTTGTAAACACCTATAAAATTTTTTTGGCTGTCCAAAAACTCTTGAAAATGAATTAATGGATTAAATATAAGTAATACTAATTATAACTAAAAAATATCAGAGATGGTTTCACTCAAATTTTTTTTATAAACCCATAAAGTTCAAATTTGTATAAAATATGTTAAAATCGCGATATTTTTTTCAAGTTATTTTGTAGTTGCAAATTCATAAAATTTTTTCTGTTTATACTTAAGATTCAAAATTTTAACATTATATTTTCCATAAGCTTACCTTCAAAAATATATAAAAAAAATTCTACTAGACTTAAGAGGAAAAATTTTATGACTGTTTTAAATTTAAATTTTTACGAAATTGCACTATAATTCAATTTAAATATAAAATACTATATTATTATATACAAATTATAGACAAATATATTAACTCCGTTCAGAATTGTTATTCGTATATAATGATATCTATCATTGCATTCAAATTTAACAAATCCATTGTAATAATGACCTATCCTATAAACAAAGTACACTCCACCCCCAACTGTACAGCAAAGCGAGGCCCACCCGTTCTTTTTCTAGTTTAATTTCATGACATATAAAGTCATTTTAATTTGAAAATTAAAAACTATAAGTTATTTAAGATAATTATCTTTTATCTTGAAATTTCAAAGTTATATATACAAGGTATTATAAATACCTTAGAGAATAACATTTTAGGTAAAATGAAATGTCATAAATTAGAAGTCAATTGATAAGAAATTTAGAAAAATATTATTGATACATAAATACAAATATTGTAATTTATTTTGCAAACTCACTATCAGTTATCATAAATGATACTATTTTTACTTACCTGACTAATAAAACTTTTTTATATTTTCTAAAATTTGCTTGAATTTAATAGATTTTTATTAATAATATCAGCTATTTATTCAACTTCTACATACAACGCACAACATCAGTTTGTATTTGTATGAACCAGCTTAGACATCTTGAAAAAAATCCTCACCTTTGCTCCGTAATCTGTATTTATATGGATGTGTGTATGTGTGCATGTATTGGCCTTGATATTAGCAAACAGCGATTTATACTACAGTGTAATGTGGTACATAGAATTAGTGCATCTCGGTATGTAGAATTCAAATTCGTCATACTTATCTTATAAATACACATTATATTAAACCAATTTATAAAACATTAATGAAGTATCTCAGGGCAAGATCCAATGGTTCTTACATTTGGGGGAAATAAATAAAAATAAATGCTCTTTGCAGTAATACAATTTTCTTATTATTATAGCCTTTAAGGAAATTAGACAGTGCTGTACATTCGAATTTTACCAATTGACTAATTAAACTCATCTGAAAATATTAAATTCAGTAATAACCAATAGGTATAACAATAAAATTGAGATTCAAAGTTATACATTGTAAATTGTATTGGTATTTATTATTAGAAATAATTCTTTAAAAATAATTATTATCAACTTCATTTTTAAAAAAAAATAAACATTGTAATTTACTTTTAAATTATATTAGACAACTTTTTATCAAATATTTGAAATTATTATCTACTTCTAAAGTTATAACCTAATTTTTCTTGATTTGATCACTGTAAAATCATTGAAATCATTAAAACAGTTTTCACGATTTATTTTTCGTTTGATAATAATTACCTATACATTTATGAGGCGAAACGGAGGTTTTTATTTATTCTGAATATATTACATGTCTAATTTATGTATTCTATAGGTATGTACCTTTCAAAGTCATTGAAAATTGATTTCATATACCTACTAAAGTATTTAACTATATTAAAATCATCATGTTGATGATCATAAATGTTATTCTGTATTCATCTAGCACGTTACCAATCGTCTTATCGATAACAAATATTAATATCGACATTACGTGTTTTTGAAAATTGTTTGTGATAATACGAACTCGTGATCTGGTCGATCTGGACGTATTTAAATACGCCTGGTAAGGATAAGTGGAGACCTGGACTTTAACGTGCGTTTAGAAGGTACATGGTAAGATCTATAAACTGTTAACATACTAACGCTTGGAAGTTGTAAACGCACGCTTAGAACATGTACGGATATGTATTTATAACACTCAAAACTCGTAAGAATTTTGCATGAACGGCGATTTTTGTGGCGTTTGGTATTTCAATTCCACATTTTAAGCTCAAATTTCAAAATATTTAAGCGCGGCGGCAGCATACCAAGAAATCGACGGGTGACGCGCACTCGACACACTCCGGAATGCGACTAGTAATTATAATTATTCTATAGTATGTTGATTTACATTATCTATTGTTTTAAATTATAACTTTTAATATAGACTTAAAATACTTACAAAATTCGAAAAAATATGGATTTACTATTGGATTATTATACCGGCCATTTCAGCGCAGCTATATCATCCCCGCCGACCACTACCTGCAGCCGTCATTCTAGTAGTCATATACAGTTGTCGGATTTCATGTAATGTTCAGACGTTGAGTTAATATAATGATTGTATTGTTGTATATATCAGCACTAAAAATGTTTTCATTAATAATATTTAAATAGGTCAATGAGGCAAATTAACTGACGGAGCATTTTTTAATTATATTCAAGGTCACTAAAATGGTACGACCTAGTAGTTTCTTCAAGTATCTTGAGCTTGACAGTACATATGTAGGTATGTATACCGACGATCTGAGAGATGCATTCATTTTATTTGTTATTTTAAAATAAGAGATTTTTATGCATGTTAATTGTTTGATTTACTTTTGAGCAAGAGTAAAATCGACTCTTGAAAATCCAACTGAAACTGGTCAATTAATAATAGTCACATTTTGACTAGGTATGTTAATTAAATAAGGTATGTTAGGTATGTAAAAATTAAAATTTCTGTTTTACGCTTGTTGGACCAGTGCTGTTGCATTAAAAATCAAAATGTTTTTGTATCGCTAATCTATGAATGATAACAACTGAACCGGTTTAAATAACAAAATAATTAAAATATCAGTAACTATAGGAAATATAACAACTTCAAACCCTCCAATTTACTCTTGGGTAATAAAATGCAACGAATAAAAGAAAAACTATCTTGAAATTATACTAAAATTATTATTAGTGGACTTATCGTAATCGATCAAAGTAAATTTACGAGACTATAATATAGTATTATACAAATATATTATAACAAAGTGTTATGAGTTATGACTCATGACTATTGTGATGTTGAAAAAAAGGTAGATAGACTGAAGTTAAAATACGTGTTTAATGTGTAGACCAGTCTGTATATGCGTGCATGCGTCTTGATGTTTGTGTGCTTGTGTGTGTATTTGTTTGTTGTAGATGGGATAGATTAAATACATTTCATTATATGTACATATAAAAAATAATAAGTATTTTTAATCTACAGTAGTAGTTTTGGTATGTTTACATCTGATTTTTTTTATGTATACAAAAAAAAGTAGGTTTAAGGATAAAATTCTAAGACTTATATTTAAATATATCCGGTTACTATTCATGATGGTATGTTAAACAATATTCTTATCAAAGGTCAAAAATGACGGTTTTCTGTAGGGAGTTTTTTTTTCTTTCATTGACTCGAAATGTTTTTATTTTTATTTGTTGTTTATTCATTGGATTTGGGTGTAAAGATAACTACGCGCATTGAAAAGAAATATTATTCGAAAGCGGGTGATTTATGGTTAAGAATACTTTTGTAGTGCAGTGTCTAGTCGATACCTATCGGAGTCGGCGAGAAGGTTCGGTCTTGTTAAATGACATATTATTATTATTCTGTATAATATTATGGAGAGGTGGCGTCGTTATACCACGGTCGTAGTCACAGGGCGCGCACATTACAATACGATTGTCAGGATTGTCTTCGACACTTGGGACGATCACGGTGGATAATCGTCAACGGTGTTTAGTTAGCGAAACCAGTACGGCGGACTACGTTCGGCGCCTGCATCATGTCGTCGTGTGGCCTTGGCGGTGGTGAAGGTAGGGGGGGGAGGTAAGGAAGCAAAATTGTGTGCGCGCACTCTACACCCTGCTGGCGGACGGTGCAGTGGGTAGTGGGGTTCGGCGGACTAGCCGCCGTCGCTGAACGCCTCTCAATGTTTCGTCGTCGACGCATTCCTCGGCATCCGTCCATCGTGTAACGCGCACGTTTGTCGCCCTTCTTGTTCTTCCGTCGCTACGCAGACTACCGCAGTCTTCCCGCGTGCAGTCGTCTTCTTTTTCGTTTTATTTGAGTCGACCGGAACCAGTCTCCGAAAACTTACGCAAATCTCTATCGCGTCGTATTCATCCGCTTCTGTCTTACCGTGTACCGTCCTGAAGTTTCCGGCCACTGGAGGATATCGTTTGGAAAAAAGGTAAGACGTTTTTTTATAGCTAGATAACTCATTCCACCGATACGACCCCACGTGTTTGATTTTCCTTTTCTACTCAGTTAGGTCATGTCACGTACAATCGTCTTGTGAATTTGTGTGTATATATATATATTTGTGTGTGTGTGTGTGTGTGTGTGGATGTGGGTGTATGAGAAACTGAATATAGCGCTGTATCCTTTTCATTGTGATCTCCTAAATACTGGATCTCATGCCGTTTTCCTTGACAATAATGAGATTCGCTTATGGTACATAGCTTATAATTAACCGGGTTTTATACAGTGCATACATTAAGAAATGTTGTGAATATTATTTTGGGCGTGTTTAACGCAGAAGACGCTATCGTCGAATAGGTAGGGACTCGGTATAATAATACAATTGTTACAACGATCACACACTATCTTTATTATGTATATGTATGCCATTTTTTGAATCCGCATTCCACAGTATAATATTAATGCATGGTAGTGTTGGTGGCGGTGGTGGCATCGTGACCCGTGGGGGGGGGGGGTAGTTTTAAATGTATGTACAATGTATATAAGCGTTATTATGCTATGGATCAGGCCGCCGTTACGGTCATTGTTAATCAAAGACCCGAACTCATAATGAGTGCGATCGTCTTCGACCCTCCGACCCCCTCATCACGTATTCTTCCAATAAAACGGCATTCTTATGTGTTTAGCTAGACCGGTACTACCCCACACGACACTTCTAGCGTTTGTTAGTTCTGTCGTTTTAACTTCCGGTGCGCGTTTCGAAGCATAATAAGAATGGTACGATTAAATAATAATTAATAATAATCTCTCCACACCGTCCCTCCCCATGCCAATTTTAAGAACTCAAATTGGCCGTTCTATAAAGTCGAAGCGAAAACGAAATGGTGTGGGACCAACGAAATGTTTTTCATATTTTGAGATAAGTTTTTACGGCTCTACCTACGCCGTATCTAGATATCTGGTACACAACCTGCGTTGAAAATCGTTCGAATATTTTAATTTACGAGATTCGTGTAAACAAGTTTAACTTTTACTATTGAATTGCTCAACCAGCTGAACTATTCGTATGATCGCAAAACAGTCTTAAGTACCCAAAAAAAATTATAGGTGTAAGTATTATTCTCTCATCAGTCAAATATTGGCTATACGTGTTTTCAGGAATCATTCGTGACAATAAATTTTTGTAAACGAGGGGAGGGGGCAGGAGGTGAAATAGTCAAGATGGTTGAAATTGTAGGACGGGGAATAAAACTTACTGCTCCACATGACAAGCGCAAAATTATTTCGTTGGTTTTCGGAGAAAAATATTACGCTGCAGTGCCACTAATCCCCAATGACAACATTGCATGCGATGATTAATCCTAATTGATTATTTTCGAACGCGTTCAATTTGTCAATAATCAAAATGTTCAAGTAAGGATTAAATTATATACCTACTTACAAATTAATTTATGTTGTCATTAATTTCGAAAATAAATTAAATATGGTTCGTCGTAGAGCTCTCATACGAAAGATAAGATTATTTCTTATTACACATCCGGTATTTAAATTTTCATTATTATTAATTCAAATAATATATAAATCAAACACATTTTATAATCATATGTTATACGATAAGCCGACGTAATATCGAATTTTGGTGTGAGTCACCGTGATATTTAAGGCGTATAATTATACGCCAATACTGTTTCTCGGCCGTGACAAGAGTTTAGTAATAAAAAACATCTCCGCGATTGTGTATTTTATTTATATCATAATAATGAATTTTTTTCTTATTAAACATTTTAAACCACATACTATTAATTTTATCCACGTAGTTTTGTTGATAATGAACAGCTCAATTGATTTGTATTAAGTATGTATTAAAATATCAAGAATATTATGTCGATTATATTTTTGTAGAAAACATGTAAATAACGCATAACCACCTAGAATTTTTTTGGAGTAAAAAGTGCAAACCATTTCAGTGTTTAAATAATATAACATATAAACGAATAAAGCAGGCTTGAAATATTAAAACTTTACATCGTGCGTGTGTATTGGGTACAAAATTGTTCATTCATTAAAGTTTGTTAAATATGCATATGTGGAAATAAATACGTGGAATATTTAACCGCATAACAACGTAGACAACAAACATTTTTGATTCAAAACACACAGACGCATACTAGAAGGTTTTTTGAGCCAAGCCGTGACATCGTAATCGATCTTATCATCCGAATCGTGCAAAAAATAAATATGGTTGAATTGCTTCCACGGTTTTTTTGGGCAGGACCAATCGTGGACGGTTTTTTTCGGATACTTACGAATTGCATGCTCGATTTTTTAAGATTCTTCTATTAATTTTTTTTATTAATTATAATTATTTTTATTATTTATTGGATGATTGCTTTATCATGACTAAAATAAAAATAAAGTATGTGTTATTATTTATTTTATATAGTTAATTTTGTAGAAAATGTATTATATGCGTACGTAGGGCCTTTCGATTGTCATAACATATAATCGATTGTCCAAAGTAATAAATAACCGACATTTTCGATTAATCGAGGATTTTCATCAATCGAGCACTTCGATTGTTGAAATAGTCAAGGACTTATCCATTAGTCTATTAATTTGATCGATTAATCTATTAAAACAATCGATTAATCGATTAAAACGATACAAATTGCAATAATTGTTCGTTAGATTAATATTTTATATAATTTGTATCTATTAATAGCTATCGATTATAATACGTAATGTTTTTAATACATAAATATGTACTTATTGTGTCTAATTAGCTTGTATGTCAAACACGCGGCCCGCGGGTCGCATGCGGTATACGGCTCATCTTTTCGTGATCTTTAGTTATATTAATATTATAGAACTATTAATAGTAAAAATAAAATGATATAATTTTTAAATAGAAGTAGAAAAGTTAGAAGCAAAAAAAGAGATGTTAAATATTGCAAATATCGAAAAGGAATTAACAGTGGCGGCTCGTATGCTTTGAAAGTGGGAGAGTGATATAAAATTGCTTATTTATGGAAAGTATCGAACACAAATAATATTAATAATAGTTATTTAATTACCTAAATCCATTTAATTTTTTGTTCATAATTATATGACGTAAAACGGTTTGAAATTAAATTAATAACTGCATTTTTATGAGCGAATGAATACATGATTAAAAAGTAAATAATTCCAATGTATATTTTTGGAAACAAATACCAAATTTAAATAATAATTGATAACGAGATGCGACCGCACAAAGTAAATAATAAACATACACAAGTTCGGAGTCCATACGGTTATGACGAGCGACTTTAACATTTAACATGCGTTGCTCACGGGTCCCGGCAAATTCTTCACCGAGAATCGATTCTCAGAAGCTACAGTATTGAATGATTTATTTTTAAACTCTCATTATCTGATAATGTTTACATAATATTTATTAGTGTAAATATAGAATACACAATTTTTATTTTTGACAATATTATCTATACTACAATATACATTTTTTAAAATTTGATATTTAACTTATAAATTAGTAATAAAATGATAATTTTAAGTAGTCCCTATGTACGAGCCGTCACTGGGAATTAATAATATAATTTTTTTCTTATTTAAATATTAAACAATTAAATTTACTTGTAACCTTGTACTTGTTATGATTGTAATAAAATATTTAAATACCAGTATAAAATATATATTTTTTTTAATAAACGTTTATGTGTTACATATTATATATAGGTAGTTGTACAGCACAACAAATAATAATAATAATAGTAATAATAATTTTATGTAAAGAGAAAAATTTACAATAAATAATAACGCCCTTTAAGACAAAGAATACATACTTGAGCAATACTCGTAAGTATTTCACATATGTAATTACAATAAGTGCTAAATAATAAGTGATTACCTACTTAGAATATTTTTTAACTTATTTGGTGGATCAAAAAAAAGTCAACATTTTTAATGGAATTACCATTGAATTTTATTCATTGGATAATAATGACTATAGTTTTGTGTTTTTGGTTAATTATAAAAGGTATTATGGATCTAACAAGATATATTTCGTATGTACCTATGTATGTATGTATGTATGTATGTATGTACTATGTATGCATGTATGTATGTATGTATGTATATATATATTTGTGTGTGTGTGTATTTATATGTTCTGGGTAGTGACATAGATTTAACTACAAAAGTACAAACAGTATACTATATTCTCTAATGTCTATAGACTACAATATATTATTATAAACCTTAGGTATAAATTATATAATATTTAATGTATTGTGGTTGTACCTAAATATCTTATTGTATTATACGATTTGTCGAAGTCTGGTTATATGACATGAGGTTTAACCCTTTTCAATATTTATCGTCCAAGACGTGACTGTCACAGTTATTTTTTTATTTACATATACATTATTCTATGTCACATTCTTTTGTAGTTTTTGACATTCGTCTGATAATGGAAACGGTGGTTTTTATTTTATTTAGAATACATTACAAGTGTTTTTTAATTTTTACATTCACTTTACGTTAGTGCTTTTTGAACTGAGTTGAAATTGATTTCTTATGATAATTTTTTTTTTTTTCGAGAGATCAATTAGAATTCTTCATGACAATTGTATAAAATGGTTACGAGTAGATTATCTTATGATTTAGGTAGATAAAATATAATGGTTAATTGTCTTATAGATTTATAAAGTTTTAAAAAGAAGCAATTATTATTATTGGCGCAACTAGGGGGGGGGGGGGCTTGGGAGTGCTTAGCACTCCCAAATTTTTTTTAACGGTTTTTATAATATTGGTAATAATAAAACTTCTGATTTTACAAAATATAATAATTTATTGACTGCTAAAATTGATAAATTATCAAAAATTGTTTTTCTGTTATTTTAAAATCTAATGTTCAAAGGAAACATAAAATGTGTTTATTAGATTGAGTTTATTACCTATTAAAATGTACCGTGTACACAATACGTAGATTCAATAGATTTTATTTTAAAATCTCAGGATTTTGTGATTTTTGTGATAAAATAACTATAAAGTTATAACAGTGCTGCAATGAGTAATGATTAATGGCCATATTTCATTGGTGTATTGTATTTTAATATCGTTTATTATGGCTTTTGCTTTCCTTAGGAATATCCAAAATCAAAATTTGGTTCACAAAATCGCGCATTTTCATCTTCTTATTATGCTAAATTTGAGTGGTTAGAGTATAGTATCAAGAAAAATGCTGTATTTTGTTATGCTTGCCGTATATTTGCAAACAATTTTGGTTAACTGAAGATACATTTAATACATTTATCAAAACTGGGTTTAATAATTGGAAAAAAGCAAGTTCTTTAATTACTATTCTTATACTTATTACTCGGTTATTATGTGATGTCTATTACAATTGTTTTATTTTTTTAATTAAATTAATTTACAGTTATCTTCAAAATTAATGTCTCATACTGGTACTTAAATACATGTACAGAGTACTACAAGATTATTTGAATATGTGTCCAGTAAGAAATCAGGATCTGTTGTATCAAAAATGTGTATAGCTAATAAAGTTTTAATAGAAAAAAATAATGACTGTAGCATGAAACTGCATGATTACTATTAAACCTGATTTTGATATTAATGATATTAGCAAAGTGATCGAAAAACATGTTAATCCCAATCTTTATAAGTTGTTACAAGTAGCAATAAATATTCCCATAAAAGCAAGCAACTTGCGAACGATCATTTTCTTCTATGAGGCGTATCAAAAATTGGTTACGAACCAGTATGCTACAAGACCGTTTCATAAATTTGGCAGTATTGAATATCGAGAGAGATGTTGTTAACTCGTTAAATGATGAAGACATTTTAGAAGTGTATTGTACTAAAGACAGACAATTTTTATTAAAATTATTGAGTTATATTTGTGTATATGTATCATTAATGTGTATTATGGGTGAATAGGGAGTGTGGGGGCGTAGCCCCATGGGTCTGTGTGGTCTTGATATTTTTAGCCCCCCAAAATAAAAGCTCTAGTTGCGCCTATGATTATTATAATGTAATTTATGAAACGAGTTTTATACCTTACCAAAAACCCTCCATTTCGTTCTGTTTTTTAAAAAAAAACCAAATACCTACCTAACAAAAATAATACAATGTTCTTAAAATTAAATTATTATTATTATTATTATTTTTATGTGTTTAACATCAATTATCACAGTAAACATTTTAATATCTTATATGACTAATATAATATTAATGCATAATCTTATACTTACATTAAAAATGTGCAAGTTTTTTTTTGTAAAATTATGCAATAGGTAAGACTAGAAATTACTATAATTTTTATCACTCATTCATGGTAGTTAATACCTACACTCTGTATAACCGTAGAAATATGTTAAATAGACCGAAATTAATATATGTAAATTAATTGCAACTCCAATGAATTATTAATCTTATTTAAGCTTGAATAACGAATAGATACATATACCTATATTATATGTAAGTATAATATGCTATTACTTAGTTTCATTTGTATTGATGTATAATCAATTAAAACGATAACATTTTCATCACTATCGCCGAAATATAATCGAGTCATCTATAAAGTTTATGCATCTGACATTACTTTTGGGCTTGAATGTATAGTAATAATAAAAAAAATATTAAATAAATATGTTATATATAATAATATAGCTAAATAAATATATAAGCTAAATAATAAAATGTGCAATTAGTATAAGAAATGCATTATAATAAGTGCAATATGTAAGAAATAACATACTTACATGGGTGTTTCTTGAATTAGCATGGGATGTGGAGTTCGAATTTTACACGTTTCTTAGTTATAAATTAATTCGCTATAAAAAGCCATTCACTACGCATACCCGAATAGAAAAATACATACTTATACGATAAACTGAATTCTATGACTAATTCAATAATTTTAAAAATTAATGGAGGCTCCTAATTTTTGAAAAATGTTCGAGAATTTCCTTGCAATAAGTATAATAATTAATGATATATTCTTCTGAGAACACCATATGTTTAATACGTGCTCTTTGAATGGGATCTTACAACGCTGTAGATATCTCGACGGGACTCTTTTGGAAATATGTACCTATATATATATATATATATATATATATATACCACATATATATATATATACATGTGTGTGTGTGTGTGAAATGTATCGATAAACATTATATTATAAGAAATATACCTCCTAAGTTTTGAAATTTATCCGATAGCGAAAACAGATGTCTTAATAGTTTTTAAAATTTATACACGATGAATTTGTCGGTGTCGTACGTGTATTACTCATAGTGAGATGCAAAATGGGGCACTCGGCACTCACTGATATTTACGTATCTCTATGTGGATAATTCGGTGTCCAATTAATTCCATCATACAATCGATGACGAATAATATGCATTATAATGCAGAGGTTGTGACCATTTTAGTGTTTGTGCAGTAGTGTAAAATAGTTTTAAAGTACGCTCGCTCGTTAAAATCAGTTATTTTCTGTAATGTAGGTACATTGAAACATTATGGTTATTGGTGTGGATCATTCATATACATACATATAATATGTATATAATTTAGACATCACTAAAATAACCCTCTATTTTGTTCCGTGCATGTCCATACTAAATAATGTGTGTATGCGTGCGTGTTGAAATTGAGCGGATAGCGACCTACGTAAATACTCTTCGACATTATGCCTCTGCAGTTTGCAATGTATGGGCACTCTTCGGCCTTCACAATAGTGAATACGTGGCCCATGGGTATACAATATTATTTCATCGTCACCAATAATACCAGCCGACTTGTTGTAACATCATGCGACATAGTAGAGTCTTCAGGTATCGTCCACTTATTGCATTCCTATTAAGAGGACACTAAAATAAAAGTGAAACGCATACAATGACTGAGAGAACGCGCTGTTAAATGTTTTCGTGCGGTGCAAGCATGCGATGTGCGTCGTTTAAACGACAATTACTCATAATCGGCAGCCACGGACTTGGACCGACAAAAGTTTATTAGGAAGCACGGTTTATTAATTTATGAACAACTATCGTTATAATTCTTATCTATAATTCGACATGTACGGTTTATTAGTACGCGTCGTTATAAAAATCATTCGCGTATGTTCTGTTACAATTTTATAAATATCGGAACGAGTCCACAAACAAATTATTGATTAAAACAACTGTATATGAAATGTATTGTAAAAGTAATTTATTTATTCAAATATATTTTTTTCAATATACTTTGAATTATGTCAAACACATTATTACTTGTCGAGTTACAAAAAAATAAAAATAATTTGTATCAACCATTTCAGTTTTAATGATTTATCCATCATTTTTATTCGAGAAAATTAGATATGACTTTAAAATATATAAATAATTTATTATTAAATTTCAACAGTTTGTAAAAGCAGATGGTACTTCAGTATCGACAATATAATAAGAAGACTATGTACAAAATGTAAAATGTATCAATTCAATAGAATCAGAATAAAAAGTATTTTAAAAAATAGGATGAAAAGAAAATAAACTGACATAGAAATAGAGTTATAATGTCTCTTTTCATCGTTTTGGTCGGTTACAACCTTAAAGACCATCCCTGTAAACTAATTTGCTTTATCTAATTTGATTTACCAATGTATCAAATTTTCTTCATTTAGATTACTATAAATGTTTTTATTTTTAATTTATAAAGATATATTTATTACTTTCATAAAAGAAAGCTATCTGAAAGCTAAAAAGCTCACATTAAAAATAATGGATTAGGGTTAATATACATTTTGAAAAAGTTATTTAGATGATACTCTTAAAACTTCATTAACGCTCAAACCCTTTAGAAAGTTAAAATATTTTATAATTATATTATACTAAGATTAATATCTAATTATTTAAATTTAATAATATATTTAATGCAAAGTAATATAATTAATTCTTATAACACAATATTATTATAATGTATTTATAAATTTGTATTTTTACTATTAAATGTTGCACTCTTTAATAATTAATTCATCATAAAAGGTATTACCGATTCTTAAAAATATATATTTAAAATTAATGTCAAGTTTTTTCAAATGTATCTCGAGTATTATTTAAATATAGCAATGTTTTAAATTTATAATAAAAAATTATTTGATTCATTGCTTTTATACAATAGATCTACCTAAAAACTATTAGCCCACTTTAGAAATATTAGATTGTAGTAATTATTTGTGTTGATTAATTTACTTTTATAACATTCATACATCTTATTACAATTACAGGTATTACACGTCAATGGGTTTTT
>JAIPRK010001848.1:0-39699 GCA_025469195.1 Chaitophorus viminalis
ATGAAGAGGTTATCGATGAGTTGACAAAAAGACCAAGAAAACTAGATCTTGTACTATAAAAATTAAATTATGGTTTGATAAATATATATATATATATATATATATGTGAGATTTTTAATATAACCCCCCCCCCATTGAAAATATCTGTGTACGCCACTGGCCTATGATGTATAAATTACATAATATATTATGTGGGAGGTTACAAACTCACAAACATAATTATTCAACGCTTCAAGTTTAAACTCTATTGGGTAATAAAAAGCTGCAGAGATGAAAATGTATGTATTGTAATAATTTCAACAAAATTTAACGAGTTCATTAAACACTCCAACGGAGTCATGTATTATTATTATTTATAAAACAAAATTTTAAATTTTTTCGTCAGTTTTCGGGAAACAGTTAACTGAGTTAACTCAGTAATCAAAATATTTTATGCTCTACAACGACCACAACGTAAGCAGAGTTACATATTAGGTTTTACATCCGCAATATTCAAATTCAAAACAATTATGATGATAATGTGCTGAAAACGGTATTTATTTGTCGATTCGTAACATCAATCAGAAGACATTAGCAAACAGCTAGTAATACTGCAGCAATACATTAAGTACGACGAAATGGTCATGGTGGATTTTTGAGACGGAAAAACGTAAGACGGTAACACTTGCCTTCCCACCTCCAATCGAAAAATAGTCTAAACTTGTGATTTGAGAAATATTATCATTTTCAAAATTGGAATATTAAATAACATAATATATGTACAATTATAATACGATTATCCTATTGCGGTTTTGCCGCCGGCCAACACGTTGAGTGTGAATTGGCACCCTGGGAAATTGTATTTTCCATTGTTTTTTTCGCGACCGATTTCCCGAATTATAACGTCCCAAGTCCTTGAAAACATAATATTGACACAGCACTCGAAGAAGACACGCAATGAAACCTCACACGTGTATCCATTGCCACCTTCGAATTAGCGCGAACACAATACCGTTGGCAGTACAGTACGGGCGTATTGTTTACAGACCATGGTTCAGAGGTCAGCCCGGCAGCCTAGGCTAACGTGGTACACAGTGAGCGTGCGCAGCGTTCACGCGGCGGAACCGTAAAAACAACACACACCCGTTCGTCAGACCAAACAACGAAACTGCAACGACCCAATGAGCACGGACGGAATCTGTAAAATCGAAAACAACAACGTTACGCACGCACGGGACAGCATTACGACATCCGAGAGAGCAACGATAATATTCCGAGTTAAAAACTGTTAATATTCTGAGTTCAACGAGTTTCAATACAAACGCGCGCGGCGGCGTACGAACCATGAACATTTAACAGTATACTATACTAGGTACATGGTACAAACATTATATTGATCAATAATTTATTATTGTACGTATATAGGTATATTATGATGATGGTCAGTAGAAATCACGGATTTGGATATAAAAATTAATTAAGATATTAATTCGGGGTAGTTATATTATAATATGTAAGACCATGGATAATAAATGAATCATTCATTTAATAAAACATTCATTTTCTATGCATACGAGCAACGAGCATACGACACACATTCAATCTCTATGCATTCCTAAATATTTTTACGATTTCAATAGATACGCCCACGCGCATGTATTTAATATATCGTTTTGTCATCGCAGACCGCAATATTATCTCACAGCGAGTTGGTTTTCAATGTTATTCTCCTCCGATAAACGGTTTATATGCATTATGCGAGTAGTGACCGGTAAGTGGGAAGAAATCACCGTCGCCGCAGCCGTCTTGGAAGAGACGAGTATAACGATGAGCGGGGCAGGGGGACGTTGTAACTTTTTTTTATACAATTTCCTTACCTACTCGTATTTACTATTTTTTGATAACGGTCGTCGAGACGTCCCGCAATGATTTCCAAACGACGAACGACAAAAATAATCTAAAAGTGTCTAGCGTGTACACGCGAGATTATAGTGTTACAAACAATACAAACGCGTGCTGTGGCCAGCGACGAGTCGAGAATTCGAAATCGACGACGACGATACAAGAATACAAGATACAAACTGCGACGGCGGCCGACAGACGAATCGCGCCCACAACGATTCGTCGCCTAAGTAATCATAATAATAAGCATGACTAGATAAAATTTATTTAGTGATGATGATAATAATAGTATTTTAACAATAATAATACAACTTTATCACGCGCACGCGCACCATGTAAATAGTTTTTCAGAATCGCCGAGGTCGTCTATCGTAATGTCGTCACACATTATAATCTATAGTATCGTCATCACTCGAGTTGTGGACTTATAGATTCGTATTCACTCATTAAGTTGTTGGTCGTATTAACTATTGGGTTGTGGGAAACGTTCTCGTCTTCTACAGTAAACATCGTGCAACGTCGAGAAAACGTAACGCGTGCGTGTTCCCGCGACGGTTTTATCGTTATTTATACGTTTATTTTACCTTGAGATCGCGAAACGCCCGCTGCAACGGAAACCGATCTCTCGCACGGGCAGTGTGTACTGTGTAGTCTGTACCGACTGTACTATACTCTTCGACCTAGTATCGTGTACCGCGTCAGTCATTTCGAACGTGTTTCGCCGTCCTGAAAACAATTGTCTGCTCTATATCCTGATGTCGGAATCATAATCGATCCGGACTGCGTGAGTACATAATTGTTTGTTGATCACTTGCCTCTACTTCTACTATTGCGTTCGTTCGGGTCGAAAAAGAACTGCCGCCGTATGTTGAATTACACCATACGGATTATCCTTTTTTAGCACTTGCGGTACGTCGGCATGACGGCATCTGACGGATCGTTTTGATTTCTGAAGACTTATCAAAATCGCTCCGATACGTGATAGTGACCACCACACAACAGGACAGATTCTTTGATATTATTTGAGATGGTCAGATGACGATGTATAAATGACATAATACTATGTTTAACACGGTATTTCTAACCATGATGTTTACTTGTCTCCTTCATAATGCTATGTGCGACTGTGCGAGGTGCGACCACCAACGCAAGAACGCAAGGCTTCCGAAAATTCTCGACTATGAAAACAAAACATTATTATCAGTTCCCGTTTCACTCATCCCTTCCACAGTCGTTTATTCGTTTATCAATGTTCTCGCGCACCATCGTCCTGATGACCGAGTACATGTTTTCATTTCGCCTGTCCGTTTCGATTTGCTCGTGAATTTCGTTGACACAGCCGCACAGGTACCTGATCCGAAGACGATCGCTCACGGTTACGGAATATAATCGAACTCCGCTCTAAAAACGTGTTTTTATAAACAATAATAATTATTTATTAGTAATATTATGTTCATTATGACCGATTTCAGTTAAAATACCAAAGAACGTTGATAATAGCTACCAAATACCAATGTGTGTGTGTGTATAGTGTACTTATACTCATATTAAGTAAACTGAATATTCTCGTTGATTTCTACTAAAAATACTAGAGAATGTCTATAATAACTACCAAGTACTAATGCATGTGTATATTTGTGAATACTGTGTACTAATTACTAAACCATAATAATGAATAGATATATTTAATTCTTTCATTGTCTCAGTTAATGGATAAACATTCAATAAAACATATGAATTTAATTATTATAAATATTAATACGTAGTTCAGTTAGTTTATTTTCCTTTTAAGCTACTCAATTATTAGTATTTTGAATTACATCTGCATAATAATTTAATCTTAATTAATAAATCAATTGTTTTTTACATTACAATCAAATTTTACCCCCAATTGTATATGTTGAGTATTGTTACAAATTGTTACCAGACGCATTGGGTACTTATAAGTATTCAATATGTAATGATTATTTGATATTTATACTGAAATGCAGTAATGTGATATAAAATACATTTTATAAATGAAACTTTCTGTTTTGTATTCATTTTTTAGAATAGATACCAACGTGGAGGAAAGCAATGCACTATTGGTCAGGGTGGAGCGAAAAAGCTCTAGCCATTACGACCAACCTGATTCTGGATTATATGGCCACAACGGTAACAATTTTGAGGATTGTGAGAACGGTAACATTACAGCAGTCTCTTTCATGGATGAGACTACTTCAATATCCCAAAATTCTATACTTATACCATTGACTGGAACAACTCCACCTAAACATCAAGATGAACCATTCGTTGAAAACGCATGTAAGTATTTTAGATTATACTTTTTTATATGTTTTGTATTCTTGCCAGTGGCAGATTTTTAACATTTTTGTGAAATGGGAAGGTCCAGAAATCAAATATTTTGTAGGTACAAATGTGAAAATGGTGGTATTAAATCTTATACCCATTTAAATTGTACTAGTTTTAAAGTACAAGTTGTGTTCAATCATAATTTTAATTATACATCAAACATAATAGGTAATATTAGTTAAGTTATTGTTTTTATTTAGAAATATGGTCTTTACTATTTAATGATATTTTCAATATTATCAGTATATAATACATATGTGTCAGGAGATGTCAATGCCTTCCTCGAAATTCTGTTATTATTTCTTGCAAATAATGTATATTATAAAAAATACTCCTATAAACTTATGAATCGAACCTTTTATTGCTATAGCTTATCTATTACCTTTACAGTAATTGATTGTGATTTTAACATTTTAAACACATTGTATGCATTTAGTTTACATTTTTTTTATTTTCAGATAAAACACTCAAAAGAGGTATATCACATGCTACTGATAATGTGAACATAGTTTCTCAAGCAAGATCAGAATTAATATTTATTGATAGTACTGAAGATGAATTACAAATTGTGGAAACTCCTGTTTATACATTTATTTTACCAGATTTGTCACAACTTGAGGGTAAAGTTTAAAATACCTATTTTATTAGTTTAATATATGCTACCATGAACTTCCCTTGTCAAATAATCTATATAATATAAGGGGTATTATTTTATAGAAAATTTTCGTATGTTCATTGAAAAAGACTTGATCGCTGTAGCAATGCAAGGATCTCTTGAACAGGCTTCAAGATTAAATTGGTGGACTGGATTTTGTCAAAGACTTTGGCCACTTTCAACATCTGGTGATGGAAATTGTCTTTTACATGCTGCTTCATTGGGTTAGTTAATAGTATTAATAGTTCCATGAATAGAAAACTAGTGTACCAATTTTAAAAGTGTAGTACAACACACTGTTGATAAACATTCCCAGAAAGGTCTCATTCTATGACTGTTGAAGAATGTTGGATAATAATAATGCCTGTTATTATTAGTGTTATTAAAAGATTATTTATTATATTTAAACACAAAAATAAATTAGTATTATTTATTAAAGTTGTAAAAATTATTTGTAAACTTGAAGACCGAGTTTGTAATTATGACTTCAGAAATAAGAAGTTGCAAAGTAGCTGATTTATTGTTAATATATCCAGCCAGTGTTTGCATTTGTTAAGTTGAACTTATTCTATAGTAGTGCCACTGAGAGAGCGCTACTCGTTTACGCATCCAAATGACCGAGCTCCATGTTTTGGTAACCACATTTCTCCTACCCTACCACCTAGTCGCCAGCGTACGAGCAGGTTTAGTGGTGGGAATGCATGAGATTGAACAAGTTTAAGTTGACACTCGGTAGCGCTCTCTCAATGGCACTAGTATAGTTTGTCATGAGATTCATACCGTCTTTTATACTACAAAAATGATATGTGTTATATGACAAATAGGTGATAAAATTAACAATTAATAACTTGCCAATAACTTAAATTATTGTATACTAGGTTTTAGTAATAGTTTTACTATGTAAATGTATGTAATATTATAATATTTTTATGTTATCTATATATAGAGAATACTATGAAACAACTATTTGCCTAAATTATAAAATATCCTTTCACTGATTAAATTAATGAAGAATCTTAAACTAAGGAAAAGAAGATGTAAAAAGGAAAGTCTAAGTAAATTAGATTAATCCAGGTTACTACATAACTAATATTTAAGAAGCTATATATAATCTTTAATTTAGAAAATTAATTTTTATGACCAGTCTAAATTACCTGTAATTATAATATTTTTAATTTTTTACTTTATTTATCTTCAAGTTATATTTTAAAAACTTAAAGGGTATTTAGAATATTATTATTTTCAATGGATCTAAGTACTATAATATCCTATCAATGCATTATCAAAATATTTTTGAAAATAAGAAACCCAATTTGTCAATATTTGTTAGAAAAGTCTAAGATTCAATTCCAATACTCTATATTTTTTATACAATTACATAATGGTTATTAATTAATAATCCTTATCAATTATTTAAACTTGTTTTTTAAGATCTTAGAAAATATATTTGTATACAAATATATTTTATATTATATTATTTTTATATTACCTATATTTTATATTATATTATATTTTATATAATTAAATTGCTATATACTTTTTGTATTTTAATAGGTATTTGGGGATTCCATGATCGTTTATTAAATTTGAGACGTGCTTTACATTCATTTCTCAGTAATGGTCCTGCTCGCCATTCTCTTTGGCGACGTTGGCAACGTCAACAAACTATTATGAACTCTTTATTTGGTTTAGTGTATACAGAACAAGAATGGCGTAGGGAATGGAATGCAATTGTAAACATGGCTTCTACTGTCCCTCGTATAAGGAAACAGAGCATATCTAGGTTTGCTACCATGTTTTATTCATTTTTTACCTTTTTCAAGTTTTTGTGTTTAATGTATATATATTTGTAAATTACAGTGGAAATGGAGATACTGAAGGATACATTTATGAGAGCCTTGAAGAGATTCATGTTTATGCTTTAGCACATGTTTTAAAAAGACCTATTATTGTCATAGCTGATACTATTCTTAAAGTTTGTTTACTATAGTTAATGTAGCTATATAATTTGTAATAATATTTGGATCTATTAAATGAATTTAATCCACAGGATATGAATGGTGAAGCTTTAGCTCCTATACAGTTTGGAGGTATTTATTTGCCATTGGAATGTTATCCGTGTGATTGTCATCACTCTCCCTTACTATTGGCTTATGATGGAGGTCATTTTTCAGCTTTAGTCGCAATGGAAACACCAAATTCTACACTTTCATGTAGGTCCTTATTTTTATTTTTGTTATCAAATGTTAAATATATCAAATTCATATCATCAATTATGGTTTTTGATTTTAGGTGCTATACCTTTAGTGGATTCAAATGGTGAGTTCTTACCAATACAGTTTCCTGTTGATCCTGGTGAAAATGATCATTCTCCAAATAAAAATCAAGAACTTTCAGTCACAGATTCATTGTCATTATTAAATAGTTATTTGGATATAGTGAAACTTGATCCACAAGTATTTATAATTAATAAAATAAATATTTTTAAGAATGATAAAAAAAAACATGCTCTTTTGTTTTAGGGTAACAATGATGGAACTGGCAAGAATGGTCTTTTTGGGAGTCTTGGACGCTCAGTGGGTAACAAATTGAAGTCTAAATTATCAAGGACAAATTCTGTAAAAAATCTCTCTGCAATATCATCTCAATCCTCTAAGTATACGTATTGTGCTCTAATAAATTCTGATAAGAAACACGAATACCATGACGTGATGATAAAAAACTACTTAAGGACAGCCGCTGAACGATTTCAACTTTCACCTTATGTGAGTACTGAGTAGATATATTTTTAAATGTATTTATTATGAACAAAAAGTCTACATTTTGTCTTTAATTTGAAGTATGTAAATTCATAATTGAAAAAGTAATAATATATTTATATTACCTGATTTAACTAAACTAGTTCAGGCCTCAATAGTTAGTTTGGAGTGGTTAGTTACCAAATTTTTACTAGTGTTTTTTTTACCATATTTATATATCTAGGATGGTAAGTTATACCTAATATGTTTATATTATTTCTTTGATAAGCTTCTCATAGAAAAGTTACTTAACTATTTTTTTTGATATAGGTGCAGACTAGTCTAAAATATTATTTCTAGTAACTAGGTTAGTCATTGTGTTTGATTGTAAAATATATGTGTATTCTAATTGTCATTTATTAGGAAGAGTGATTTGTTGTAGATTCCAGACAATATTAAAATGACTTGTATTTTATTAGGATTGTAAAAATTTTATAATTAGTGTGTAATAGAGGGATTAGGTTTCTTTTGATTAGATTCATTTTAAAAACCAAAAAATGTAAAAAGTTATATTTTAAGTTTAATTTATAATACCAAATATTTAAAGTATTACAATAACAGAACCATGTGTTGACTGAAAAGTTGCAAATGAGCACAGGACTATATCATTTAAAATACTGATTAAGCAAACTCATTGATTTTATCACTCAGCTAAAATTTAGAAACAAATAAATTTTAAATTTGAATAATCATATAAGTTAAATATATATAGTCTGTTATAAATTATAAGTATGTATACTATTATAAATGTTATGATTATGAAACCTTAAAAAGTTATTAATTAGTAATTATACATATTTATTATGTGATGTTTGAAAATAAGTTACTTGACAAATTCTATATCTATATTTAGTCAAGTTGTTATTTTGATATAAAGAAAATAAAATTAATGATAATTCATAATATAAAATACTCAAACAGTATAATTTTAATTTACTGCATTACTTAAACAAAAATATAGTACTAATTTAAATTCACAGATTTACCTGGCTATATTATTGTTACAAATGTATTTTTGTTTCAGGCTGACACGACACCTCGTTATAATGCTGGTAAATCTCGTTTTTATACAGAAGCAGATTCCGAGTCTCATGTTAAAGTGGGTTTAATGACTCCTGTTAAGGCAGTTACAAATGATGATACTACAATGTACCTATCGAAATCCACATTTTATGATACTGGTTCAGAGGTGGATAAGTGTCGTACAGACAATTGCGAGTTTTTTGGGTCTTCTGCAACCAAACATCTATGTTCAAAATGTTACCAATTGTATCAGGAAGAAAAAACCGAATCCGGTTGAAAACAAAATACTATTTACTTTTAGATTTTATAATACAATGAAGATTTCATCTCATCACAATACACTTACAGTTTACACACACAAAACATTCACAAATAGTACTTTTATTAATATGAAGTTAACAATAGATGTATACATAGAAGCTACTTTAGTGTAAAACCATAATATTTTTATATTTAACATCTTTTAATATAATATGAACAATATTTACCTATTTTTTACTTGTTCTTACTATAAATTACCTTTGTATGTTTTTTATATTATGTTACCTGGTAGGCATTGTTTTCCTTCAGTTATTAAAAAAAATTTTTTTAGTTTTTATTGTGAATAAAAATTGTTTTCTATTTATATTTTGCTAGTCTCAAAAAAATTAATTATAATTTTAGTATAAATGTTTTTGCAAAATAGTGGTAAAGAAAACCTATGTATTACTGAGAAATTATATTGGCATGTAAAATTAGTATTAATTTTATGTAATTACTGATATCATTAGTTTCTGTTTGAAGCCTTCAAATTATTATATTTTAATTCATACTGAATATTAAGTTACTGTCCATTTATCCATAAACATGATTTATGTTAATTTTATCAATTATATTTTCATGTTATTTTTATTATTTAAATATTAAATAAATATTATGAATTTTACAAACAATTAATAAGCAATAACAGTAAAAAAAAATACAGTCAAACATTATTTTCTAATTTGTTGATATGTGTTACATTATATTGTTTAAATTGTTCACATGTTATGTGCTCTGTATTGTATTATAATTTTGTCACAACAAATTTATTTTTTGTTGAATTACTTTTATTTATCATCAATGTGAATTGTATAAGTTTGATTATTTATTTATTATTTTTTATTATTGTTTTCGTTGTTAATTTTTATATTTGAACTGAATAATAACAAATGAACTGTTATTTTTTCATGTTGATTATGTTTGTACAGACTAAGATTGGTCTACAACTGTTTGTGATGTCAATATGTTATTGAGAAAATGTGAAACACTATGGATACAAAACTATGTAATTATTTAATAATATTACCACACAGATCTAATTAAATTATTATACATATTTTACATTAACCGTGTTAGTGGATAAGATAATTGATTAATACAACTCATCACTCGTTTGTTATAAAACAAAAACTATTACTACAACAAAAATTGTCTTATAATTATTTATTTTATGTTTATATATTTTCCTTGGGTTAAATATTGTGATCATGTAATTGCTTTCAGTGGTTTCCTCATTTTACTGTGATTCCATTTCTAAAAACTACACGAAATATTGTGGTTGGTCATAGTAGAAGATTAAGAAAAATAATTAATTCATTCAAACGTTTCCCAAACACCGTTAAACTGATGAATAATAATAAAATGTTGTAATAATAAAAATAATTGAAGTATTAAGTTAAGAAAAATGTAGCCAGAAATTTAAACTGCATAAGTGTTTCAAATTAATTTATAAACCTTTAAAAATATAATATGTGATTCATTCACTGTGTAGTTAAATGAAAAAAAGAAAAAATACCAAATAGAGACTTGCTCTGCTCTACAGTAGGGGGTGGAACGGACCTCTTTCATAGAAAAGCTCATTATAATGGATGTATTAAATTAGAATGCATAGATATATTGATAACGATCCTGAACGGAGATTATTAATTATTAGTCTAGAATAGGTACATATTATAATGTATTATGTTATATTTTAAATTGTAATATTATGTTAAAAAATCGAATATTTGAAATGCCTATAAATAGCTTTAAAATTGGTAAAATAAAAGGAATTAATTTAAAGAAAATGCCGATCTAAACAACTGGTAAAAGTTTCAAGTTTCTACGACTCATACTTTTTGAATAATAAATATTTGAAGTCTTTTCAAAATAAATAGTTATTTTATACAATCTCTTAAAAGTTTAAATTTCACATCTTCATAACATTTTTTCCTGAATGCCTGTAAAAATTTTTTTTATAGTTATTTGAAGAAAAACTTATGGATAACCTTGTGTTAAAATTTTGAACCTTAAGTATAAATAACAAAAGCTTTGTGAATTTTCAACTATAAAATAACTTGCAAACTATCGCAATTTTGACATATTTCATAAAAACGTGAACTTTAGGTGTTTATAAAAAAATTTATGACTAACGATTTTTGATTTTTTTTAATTTTGATAAGTAAAACTTATAATGAACCTTGTATTAAATTTTTAAGATTTTTTAGAAAACCAAATTTTTTATCGATATTTCAAAAATAAATGATTAGAAAAATCAAAAATTTCAATAATTATCTGTAAATAAGTCAAAACAACTCAAAATATTTCGAAAACTTTACCATGTATAGAAACGGTAATATTATAAATATCAAAAATTTCAAGTATTGGCGGTTTTTCGTTTTTGAGTTAAAATATTTATTTTGTCAAAAAGTAGTTTTGCATAAAAATGACAGTTTTTCTGTAATTTTCTTATGGTTTTTCCCAACGCTTTTGAAAATTATTAAAATTTTTTCACTTTTGACTTGCCCAAGTACCATCTACATTCACTTTCCTTTCATAAAAGTTGCTGTTTGAGGAAATTGAAGCATTTTTACTGTTCTAAAAGCAGACACAAAAAATAAATAAAAAACATCATTGTAAAATCAATAAATTCATCACTCCGTACAGAATCTAAAATGGTAGTGAGTTATATTCTGTGACCTATTGTGTTGTACCTATTCGTACAACACAATTAATGATATTAAATTATATCCTATTATAATTTATATGTATAGAAGAGATATATATTCAAACTATGTCACCAGGATGAATTTAGAAGTCCTTTCATTATATTTTCATTGGTTTATTTAATTACCTGTAAGCATTATCACATTTATAATTCCAATTACCTACTTGCTTTGCATTTTTTACTTAACATCGTCACCATGGGTATACCTACGTCATGAATAATAAATAGATAACCAGATAATAATCACTAAGAAGTATTTAATTAACCACAATAAAAACAAAATAGTAATATGTACCTACCTAACATACGCAAAATAATGATTTGCAACACCGAAAATAGTTGAAACCCAAAATCCAAATACCAATCTTATTCGTTATACAAAAATACGAAATTTATTAATCACACAGATGAGATGACCGTTAATTCCACGTAAAAAATAATATTTAAGATAACAATAATAGTAATAATCGTTAATCAAGACAAAAATAACGATAAACTGTGTATATAAAATCATAATATTATTATTTGGAAGTAAAATAAATCATACAAGTTTAGAATATTATTAATTTAATGAAAGTATTATGTTATATTAGGTTATTGAAATCGAGTGCGACTACGTCCGATTAACACTTATCGGTATCGTGTACACGTGACCGTTGATCCGTCGACCGCGGCTTCCACTCATCAGTAAACTCCCCTTCCCAAGTCGATACACCTGGGTACCTATTAAAATTGATTATAAATAAAATGGAAATAGTAAATTTTATAATCAACGGTATTCCGTTCACGCACGAGTGTACGACGTGATGCAATGACGGCAGTGCGTAAAATTCGTTTTTAATTTTTTCACGCCATTATTGTTCCTGTGTAAAAAAAAAAAAAACCATCTATCCAGAACGTTTATTTTGGTCCTCGAACGGTATAGTCACGGGGTCGGGGGTACTTACCACTATTCTTACCCACAAATGTGCGGTAACGTGCTGTAACCTGCAAGTTTGACTTCAAAACCGGCGGCCAATGAGATCGGGAAATTTGCCACGGATCGCAACTACAGCTGCAAGAGGCAAGACTTTAGCATATGAAGCACGCATAGAGACAACGGAACAGAAGGTACATTGTACCTTGGCAAAGATCAGGGCCTAAATTGTTCAATAATTGTTCATATTAAATATTACATTTTTAATTAGGTAGTGTTTGTAGTCTACACCGTACACCTGCTCTCATAGGCACAAATAGTGTTTGAAATCTGGAGGGGCTGAAGATGTAGCTCAGATCAGGATACTGAATACTCTTATGATGCTTTTAAATTATTACAAAATCACTAAACAATTTATCTTATTTATATATTTATATATATATATATATATATATATACCATCTAAATTAAAATTCACATAATCATCTAATATCTATATTAACACATTGGTCTTTTTTTGATATCAATTTTTTTTTATTATTCTTATAGTAAGCCTAATTACAATAATTTAATTCTCCTTTCGGTTTTACTAAAAGTACCTATTTAGAATCTTTACCACGTCAATAATAATATCTTTTTCAATATTAAGTATGCTTAAATTGCTAAACCGGTTTTGGGACATAGTTGGTCTTAAGTAGGTGTTTATTCTTCGTATTGTGTTTTTGGCAGGGCTATAGCAATTATTATTTGCGCCTATGCCTGCCTGCTCTGCTATCTCCGCAGATGGTCCTATACATGCTGAAAATTGATTTAAATGTGCAACATATTATGTAAAAATTGTTTATAATTATAATTTTTATAATTAAACTAAAAAGTATTTAAAATATAGTTTATAAATTTTATTTATTTTAAATTGTTAATTTAAGAAAATACGTATAGGTATTAGGTACTACTATTATATTATATAGTATAATAATATATAAACTGTTGTTGTATTGAAATACTTAACAATTCAAGAACAAAAAACATTTTATTTCCAAAATAATGAAACAAAAAATAGCCAATACATTTTAGAAAGTAGTATTTTGTAAGCTTATAAATCATTATACATAATATCTAATATTCAATAATTCTTATTAGATTACTAAATAATAAAAATTAACTAATTATTTCAAATTTCAAGCGAATAATTTTTTTTTATATTCTGAGTATTTATTTGACAATTGCTTTTATAATGAGAATCTATTATTAGGTATATTGTTGTTTTAGTACAATATTGTTATTTGAAGAACTAATAAGTCAATTCATATAGACCATCAGTTATATTAAAAGGTAGATATTATTGGATATTGGTACATGTGTGAAACTGCCTGTAATTTTATAAAATACTTTTTTTACAATTCGTTGTTGATATCTTAAATATTTATGTATCTTCTTATACTATTCACTAATGCTAAATATTTTACACTTTACACTTTGTTATACATATTAATTAATGTAATACAATTATTATACACAGATACTGCAGGGTTATGTAAATCAGGGCGGTATAGTCTTATATCGAGAGATTTAACGGGATAAAGTAATTTCATATTTTTATAAATTCACATATCTATAAATTCTTTCAAGATTTATTTATAGATACTAATATATTTAAATAGTGTAATAGACATTTCGTTTACAGGTAAAAAGATAAAACGCGGGCGTGATGGTGCTATTTTTAAGAGCGCAATCGTGTGGCGTTTTTCTCGTATACAATCATGAATCATAGAATCGTGTTGCACCGTTACTGTGTATATCGGGTATTCGGGTATAGATCGTATATTAAAAATAAATTAAAAGAACTATATTGCTTTTATCGAAATTGGATGTTACAGTTACAATTTTATTATTCGATACGTATTAAAAACATACATTTTATCAATTTAATGAAATGGTATGTATTTAATTTAATTATCTGTTAGCGATTGTTATCAATATATACGAATACGAGTAGATCTGTTTTATAATGACACAACAGAGGGCATCGTAGCCGAATGGTATAAGGCGGCTATGTCTAGATCAGACATGCCCAACCTTTTTCAACTTGCGGGCCACATTCAAAATTTATATTTATACTGTGGGCCGTATTAACTTCATGGTTCTTTTTTTGTTCATTTCAATAAAATATTATCTTTGTTCACTTATCGAATTTAAGACTCTAATCGTATGTGTACTGAATAAGTTATAGTAGTAGTACCACTAGTACCTAGAGTATAGTATACTGAATAAGTACTGAATATTTCCACGCTATAAGGTTGGTTTGTTTTCGTCAGGTTCACATTTTTGTCAGCAAAAAATAATTACATATTTAAATTTAATTATTAAAATATCTCAAAAAAAGCGCAAAATTGAAAGCTTAATAAAATCTAGACTCTAGATGCTTAGTTACGGTCGTTTCGCTCTTTGGGTTGGGCACCACCGACTTGAAAGAAGGAACTGCCAACGCCCCTATAATACTTTCTACTCAGTAATTAGGTTCTTGATTGCCAGAAATAATTGTAGAGATAAAATAGCAAAGTTGCTGATATTTTTCAAAAAAACAACAACATTTAGCACAATAGTTTATTATCAATTTATCATGTACACCATATAAATAGCATTGAACAGTAATTTTTATCACTCATTTTGAGGGTCTATTTTTAAGTAATTGTTCTTAAGCTTATAAAAAATAACGAGCACTTCTTTAGAAATCTCATCCATTCTGCTATTCATAATTTTGTAACGTAGGTACAACTTATACATGCGTATGGCGTATCTTTTAATCTTTGTACACATACACATTTATACCATATATTGTAACTGTGAACACGCATTTTTATCATAGTTAGCATTAGAGACGGAGTGACTCGCGTTGACCTGCAATTCTGATATTTTGTAGTTGCTCTTAACAAAATCGATAGATGTACATAATAGAAACAATTATAATATGATAATATCAATTATTATACAGCGGCATCGTCCATAGATGTAGGTTTTCTGTAATCACTGTTTCGGAGTTGGTATGTATACATGTAATGAGTACTGTTTTGGTCTATGGACAGTATGGACACTTTAGTGTGACAGTCGGTTGAATGCACTGCGCAGTGCTTGTACGTATTTAATATATAATATTTAATAAATATACATAATACGTGTAAATGAGTGAACGCTTGAACGGACAACGGTACGTCATGTCGGAAATATTATCGCGAGCACTTTTCAGATTGGGTTTCGTGGCCAATATCGCGTTCAACAAGCTGATCGGATTTTTGTCCAGGAACGTTGTAAGATATACATGACGTGTATAACTGTTATATTATATTTTTACACTGCATGGGGCCCGCCGTACTTGCGAGATAGGTAACGTACTAACGTTTAGTACGGCGGCGTAGCCTGTTTGATAATGCTTATAGTCAGTGGTGTTCCCATAGGCTATACTACATACATCTAGGCCGTATCCTCTCGATGTGATTTTGAAAATTCACCGGTATGCTCTGCACATACTTTCAAGCAGTTCGTGAAGAAATATTAAATATAATAAAACAATTGATTTAATGATTTTTTGTTTAAAATTTTAAATACATTTTTTAACGGATATTAGTTTTTACCTCTGGCGAAGGGCTCATTACTGTTTAAATTTTTTTCTTAATATCTATTTACATATCTATATTTATTATTTATACCCTCTACCATAACCGTATTTATCATAAAAACTGCCATATAAGAGACTCGTCAGCGTAAACTAAACTCTCGACAAATTTGATGGGAACATCACTGTGTCACAGTGTCGAACATATTATTATGGTCGACAACTGAGGAAACAGCGAAAAGCGAATCATGGAGTGCGGTGTAATAATTATCTTTACTACGTTTATTACTACGTTCGTTCCTAGAAAGGTTTATAGGGTTATGGAAATTCACTAAAAAAAGGAAGAAGTGTAGCATTAAAATGAAAATTTAAAATCAATGGAGATTGAGAGTAGGTACAACCGGATAGTGGAGTTTTTGAACGAATGACATTTTTTGAACGAAACTGTGAGAGGCCAAAAAAAGAACAAGGTAATAAGAAAAATAATCCAGGACATTCATTGAAAAAAACATTAAATCAATACTATGATGGTATGCAGACAAGAAAAAAAACGCTTATAACTTTAAGAAACATACTGTGCAGTGTAAATTGTTTTAAATAGAAACAAATTATAAATCTTTATCTTTGATGGATTATACATTTATGCACGCTTATTAAAATATTATAAAAAAATATACAATAAGTAGTAGGTACACATACATGATGTACAATAACACATGTATGTGTGTATTATGCATATTCTTAGCGATATAAATTGAAACTGTTTGAATGTAAGTTTTAATTATTTATTATTTTTTAGCCTAGAAATAAAATGAAGGTGACCATTGAGCAAGGTACTTTGCAGGGACAACAATACAATACGATACTGTCATATAAGCCTTATGTCAGTTTTCTGGGTGTACCGTACGCTAAACCACCTGTTGGCGATTTAAGATTTAAGGTAAAATTCATAACAATACTATCAGTGACGTAGCCTAGATGCGGAAGGGCCCCGGGGCTGTAAATAAACTATATAGGCGCTTTTACTGATATTTCAGATATTTGATGGACGGCGGCCGGCACATTTAAAATAACAATATTACGTATTTTATGCGTAAATGCGTTTATAAATAATAATTTACTATTCCACAATCATCGGCACATGTCAATTTATCTTCCATATTGAACTAGGTTATTATTAAAATTATACATTTTAAATTCTAAGTGTTAACCAACATTTAGTTTGAAAATTTATTCAAACCACATTCCTCGACACATATGTATAAATTGTGTACTATTCTATTTACCAAAATTTCATACAAATTAGCAGCTGCTTAACGAATACAATATTGTGTCGGTTTTATTAGGTTTTTTTTTTAAAATTTTCAATAATAGATATAGGTTGATAATATAGCCTATATAGCACTTCAATACAGAAATTTCATTTTTTTATTCACTAAATATTTAATATAAAATTTTTAAGCCCTTTTACCAAGATAGTTTGGGAATGGTAATAGTCCCGTTATATTTTTTTCGGCTTGCAAAATTTACATATTTAAAATTGGAAAAAATTGTCTTCGCAGTTTTTAATAGTCTTAATTCTTAACTCAGGAATAATTTTTCTCTGGACTCAAACTCTCGAACAATAATATGCTTTGTTCGTCGGCCGCCTATGTGGTCCTTTATCTTATCAAAATCATATAATTGTTCTATTTAATGATCGAACGCTATCAGTCATTGTGTTTGGTTTTAATTTTCTTAGTTCTTACGTAAAAATTCAAAATATTAGTTATTGACACAGGTAATGATCATTTTTAACTATATTATTTACAAATACAACGACGATGTAAACATAAAAATAGAAGTTGAATAATGATGATAGTTGATAATGCCAAAACAATATAATGATTAACAATGGCAGTATTATTTAGTAATGATTTGAAAATTGTATACAAATACTTTTTTGAAAAAAGTATAAATTAACTGATTAGTCAATGTTTGATTACTGATTAGTGAACATATTACAACGTATTGATGTATTTAAAATTTTACATAACATTTAGCATTATATATAATGCTCATATTTTCTATTGTAATATTTTTTGTTTTTACAAGAACTCTACAAGGATCTCTTATAACAAACTTGTAAACATTTCAAAATTGTTAATATTTTGCTATACGTAATGTAATGAGTCTATAATGTTATATGTTTTTTTGTTACACTACTTTACCAGTATTTTCCGTTTAATACATGGTATATACTTCATAACTTATATTTAACTAAGTTAAAACCAAATGTTTTAAAAATTTAGAAAGTATGTATATAGCATAATATCTTGTTAGTAATATATTATTGTAGATTAGTTCGTGATTCTTACATAACAAGGACTAATATTTATAAAAACAAAAATGTCCTTGAAAAATTAATTATTTGTTCAACTTAATCGAATGAAATGAACGAAATTTAATTTAATTCGTTGTTAAACATTTATAAATTATTAATTTTCATACAATAAATGTAATCAATTAGAAATATTTTATTATATTCTAGCCTCCTGTCAAACATCCAGGGTGGTCTGGCGTCTTAGATGCTTTTTTAGAAGGGGACAAGTGTCTACAATTCGATATACTAACAAATAGAATTGTTGGAAGTGAAAACTGTTTGTACCTAAACATATTCGTCCCACAGGTTGTACAAACTTACATAATATAATATATTAATACATCTAAAATGTACCATTGTGCCAATCATTTTGAGAATTTATTGTCATTATTCCACGTGATACCTACAGGACGACGAACTGAACGAAAAGCTTGCCGTTATGCTGTTCATACATGGAGGAGCGTTTAACTTTGGGTCCGCATCGCTAAACCAGTACTGTCCTGATTATTTGCTCGAAGAAAATGTGATCGTAGTCACAATCAACTACCGTTTGAATGTCCTAGGTAAGTTAAATTGTACGCGTGACCTACACAATATTACTATGCATACGGTTGTTACAAAATACACATCCACATGTATTATAGTTGTAACTATCGTCTATCGTAAATATGTATATGCAATACGATTTATAACTTCAAAACGCCGTATTGTACACCGACGCATATTATATTTATGTTTCATGCGCAGGATTTCTGAACTTAGACGTTGACGAATGTCCTGGCAATATGGGCTTGAAAGACCAACTTTTTGCTTTAAAGTGGGTCAAGGCAAACATACAGGCATTTGGAGGCGATTCTGACAATATAACTATTTTCGGTGAAAGTGCGGGTTCAGCGTCCGTACACTGTCATTTGTTGTCTCCACAATCTACGGGTGAGTTTACGGTAGTCTATCAATACTATCCACTAATACTTCGCCAATTAACTTAAGAATATGTTAGGTTAATCGCAGTTTACTTATGCAGGTAATAGATTAAACAACATAATATTAATATAAAAATGTTAGAGATAGCTAAAAAGCTACATATTGCCATATTGGCAAAGCTTGGAAATTTAAATTTCGAATAAAATACTATAATGGGTGTACCGTCAAATTATCGCGGCAATATTGTCGCGGTAAAAATATCGCGGAAATAACGTCGCGGGCAAAAATATCGTACATCAATAATCTCTGGCGTCATTATTATCGCAATATTTATTATTTATTATACGACGAATAATAATTTGTTTAATTCGTCATTCGTTTACGAACGCTCGTACTGTTTATAGTTTTGTACTTACTCTATAGTGATAGTTTCGTTTGGTATTATATCATAGCAGACAGTAACATGTAACATATTAACAACCAAAAAGGTGGAGTATTATTAAAATATAATTCTTTCTTATGCCAAAAAGAACGTAAAACAACAAATAAAATAATTTTTTGAAATATCTATAAAATTTATTTGGCTGTCCGAAAAATCTTGAAAATTTAATACAAGGTTTATTATAAAATATACTTATCGTAACTAAAAAATATCGTAGGTCGTTTTACTCAAATTTTTTTTATAAACCCATAAATTTCAAATTTGTATAAAATATGTTAAAATCGCGATGATTTGCAAGTTATTTTGTAGTTAAAAATTCATAAAAAATTTTCAGTTTATACTTAAGGATTAAAATTTTAACACTGTGTTATCCATAAGTTATCCTTAAAAAAGCTCTAAAACAATTTATACTGGACTTTAAGAAAAAAATTTTATGACCGTTTGATATTTAAATTTTTACGAAATTGCATACTATTGCATTACATTTCAATTTAAATATAAAATACTATTTTATAATGTACCCATTTTAAATCAACATATCATCTCTGTTCAGAATCGTTATTCTGAATTAATGATACCTATCATTGCATTCAAATTTAACAAATCCATTTTAGCCTTTAGGGGATGACCTATCCTAAATTCCTATGAACGAGGTGCACTCCACCCTCAACTGTACAGCAGAGCGAGGCCCATCCGGTTTTATTTTTACCGCTACAATATTGCCACGATATTTTAACATGTATCCACTATAATGCCATGCATTTAATTTTTTTTTTTTAACTAATACTAAAAATACCGGATTAATACTGAATAATAATAATTTCCTAGATAACGAAAGATATTTTGAATTTTAATAAAGATCTACCATAGTTAACTATGGCACTTATTAAGGGATATTTGTTGCGCATATTCGCGATTAATTTTAGCATACATATGCAATATGCATAAGAGTATATTTTGCTTGAACAATATTTTCGTTTAAATACATTGATGTTGTCGACGATAAATTGTATTTACTTTAAAATATGTTTAAATTAATCGCATTTTACTGTGTTGTATTCCTTTTTATTTACAGGATTATTTCAAAAAGCTATCATGCAGAGCGGATGTATTTTTAATTCGTGGGCTCTTAACAAAAACCACAGAGAAACTGCCTTAAAATTTGCCAAAAATGTGGGATGTCTAAAAGATGACCCTAAAGAAATATTACAATATTTACTAGAAATGCCTGTCATTGATTTAGTCAAGGGTACTAAATCAGGGGTTAGTAAATTTATATGTACAGCATTTCTTCACATAATCATGAGAAATTATTAATCTTTTCATGATGAGCAATATTTGTAATACATAAAAATTGAAATTCTCTGGAGAAAAATAAACATTTTAATTTCAGTAATGACCGATGACTGTTTGACAATTTTGCCTAATGTTATTATATATATTTTATATTTTTTTCAATTCTATGTCTGTGTCTCTTATGTTTATTGATTTTTTTTCTTTGATTTTTTAAAGGGCAACGAACATTTTCCAGATTTCCAATTCGTTCCATCTATTGAAAGTGACGCTGTTACCGACCAATTTTTATCAGCTCATCCTCAGACTTTGGTCAAAACAGCTGCTCGAGTACCAATGATTACAGGAATTAATCAAATGGAAGGATTAATACTTTTTGTAGGTAAATTTTAGGTATTATTCTTGTTAATTAAATATTCAAATGGACTTCATAAAACTCAATCAATAATAATAAAATTGCAAATGTATTACTCAATACTTGTAATTTAGAACCAGTCTTATGTATTAACGGCACAAACGATGAAAAGTTAAAAATGAGAAACATTAACTTAATTTTAATAATTTTTATTCTATGTGTACACAATAAATCATAGATGTATAATCAATGTTTTTCTTACTTCTAGAACATAATATGAAAAGATTTGTCGATTTTCACAAATCCGATGAAATAAACAAAATATTTAAAAATCAGTACAGCGAAGAAATTATTAATAAAATCAAGAAATTTTATTTCGAAGGAATTAATATGGAGTGTGAAGTAACTAGATTGGAAAAAATATGCCACGTAAGTACCTATATATTTTACTTGTTCCACTGCAAAACTTCCTTTAAGTTCACTGATAAATACTGTTGATTGAATCATTACATCCTATTGATACGTTTAAAGTTGTAGGTAGGTATACTATAATAGCTACTTGTATAAATTGCATATTTTGTTTGTTTTTGATTACTATAATTATTATGTATTATATACTTATAATATCTATAACACGTATGTTTTCAATTTATAAATCATTGATATGTTAAGTTAATCGTTACAAAACTAAGTAAGTATCGAAATTAATATAATATGTTCCACCAATTTTTGATTTTTCCAATTAATTGTATTATGGACTATGATCATATATTATAACGTCATTATTACAAGTATTGATTTTAGATTTAATATAATTAATTTTTGATATCATATAGTTGTACAGCGACGCATATTTTAACAAAGACTTTCATGGTAGTTATGAATATCTTCTGAAAGGCGACGATACACCAGTTTACAATTATGAATTTAAGTTTGACGGGGAGATAAACCTTTGCAAACATCTTATCTTCAACTCAAGACCAGCACTACGAAAATCATTAAAAGGTAAACTAATTCTTTTATTTTTGGTCTTGAACTCAGTTCTGAAGAAATTCACGTGTTGTACATAAAATACATATATGATAATTTAGTAAATAGTAATAATAATGAAACAAAATTATCAGGTGCGTGTCACGCAGACGAATTAAATTATTTGTTTTACGGACAATTATTTGGATACGCGCCAAAAGCGGATTCTCCAGAATTCAGAATGTGTAAAACGATGAGCAAGTTGTGGGCCAATTTCGCTAAAACCGGGTACGTACTTAGCAACGGATACGTTTGCATATAATTCGCGTTTTGCATGGCGTTAATATTCTTTGATCCGTTGTGGTTGCAGGAACCCGAATTCGTCGGATTCAAATGTCACATGGAATAGCACGAGTTTGGATGATCCAAAATATTTATCGTTAGACGGTGATAATACGTGCATGGCTTACGAATTATTGTACAGTTCAAGGGTAAAATTTTGGGAAGACATATCGGAGATGGTTCGATGTGAACAGAAAACTGCAGAAATTTCTTATAACTAATGCTAATATAATATTATGTATATAATATGTGTATAATGAGGTGTGTTGTATAAAAAATTAAAATAAGTATTTCATTTTGTTTAGTTGTGTTGAAAATAAGAATTATTAAAAATTGAAAACATTTATAACATTTTTATACATTACAATATCAACTATAACATATTATGCTTATGTATACGGCATACCATATTATATCGTTACTCGTAATAATATTATTATTAGGTTTTTAATTCAACAGCAATATACTGGTTTTATTACCCTCAATATTTATACTCAATGTCTCATTCCGTGGATTACACGAGTAAATATTGTTTTTTTTTCTCACTTATTTGCGTCGTAAAAATTGTAACACCATATTATAATAATATAATACCAACGAAACTATACAATCGTTAGTACCGATTACCAGAGAGAAAAAAAAAAAAACAAAAATGATCAGATCATTGATATGAAACTTATTGAAAAGGTCACTAGGTGATTGTAATTAAATTGAAATTCATAATTAATCAGATGATTTATTTTTTTGTTGTTATATCATAAAGGAAACGATAAGAATATACTTTTTTAAGAACAAATAATGTATACGCCTTGTAAGTGGTGATTATTACAAACATTATTTATATTGCTTTTATAAATCAGTATACATACTCAAAAAAAGAAAAAAATATTATTATTTAATCACGAAGTTTTATAACAGACTCAACTCAGTACGATGATGCGACTCCTTATCTGGTACACGCTTCCTCGTCGTCTAATTATAATATAATCGTGTGTGTCATTAATATATTGATAATAAATTAAGTTGTGTTGCATTAATTGTGTGGTCTTATTATTATAATTAATATGTAAATCAGTATGAAACGTTTTCTACCAACGTTCGTCATGCAATATTTTTCTATCTTTACTTTGCCGTTCGTCGTTCGCTGTTGAGGCAACACGTCTTTTTGCTGTATAATATTTTATATTTTGCTGCCTGCCATTTCAGCGGTAACAAATCGTTATAAAATTGTTATTGTGTCGCATAGACAAAATACAATTTAGCCAAGTTTTTCGCTACTATAGTACATACTAATTGTTTGTTATAAATCAATAAAAATAAAATTTTTACCAACAACCATATTATTCCATTATTTCCATTACCAATTTCTTGTTCCATAAATATTATTCATTTTCTTGCGTCAACCAACCACGTAGGTATAATCTTCGTCACGTTTGTCTGTCAATATTGTTTTATACGTTTTGTCATTGATGTGCTGTTCATTACGGAAATTTATTGAGTTGTAAGTTAGGTTATAAGTAGCATTCTGATCACGTTTGGTTTTAATAGTGTTCGACCGATTTTTTGTCGATCCTGTGAGCAGTGACATGATGAACATCATTATATTTTATGAATTTGTGGTGTGCAATACATAATTTCTACCTACCTCGCCTATTTCGTAAAGTAAACGGATAACACAGTTCAACGGATCTAGCGAGTAAAAAACACGGTTCCAGAGACCCTCTCGAGGGTTCCGCGTTACTAGCGTAATATCACAGATTATATCACACTATAAAAAAAATAGCGTGTTTTTCAATACGCCGCGCGAGTGCGATATACGATATTACGGTGGCTGCGACAACGTGGAATTACATATGGTTTCATATTATTTTACTAAAAATAAAATTGTCGTTATCTTATATGCTTACAAATATACTTATGAATTAAAAACATTCAATTTACAACTTAATTTATTCTCAACATTAAACATACAATTAACTGCAACTTCTTTTACATTTATATGACAAATGTAGAAGTTCACAAAAAAAGCATTTCTCAATGCTTGTAACTTGTTATATAAAAATTATAATTATCAACTAATAAACTATTTATTTATCGTTTAATTATTTATATTCTATTAATCATAAAGATTTTGTGGAAGTTATAAAATAAATAATGAGATACCAAATTTTAAGAATCAAACTAAAATAATGTCGCGGTAAATGAATTTAAGATATTAGCGCCATGTGTAAGACAAAGATAGTAACACCATTAGTATGTCCCATCTCGTTCTAACATTCCGTTTCGGGCAACACTGCTTGATGAGCATTTCAGTTACCATATAGTTCAATGCTGCACTGCTCTGCAGGCCATTATAAGACGAGTGCTTCACGCCAGTGAATGCGCTGGGACTTGTAATTATCTATGTAATTATTTAAATTATCTGTGACTCGGATCGCGCGCAATCATATTAATTACATTATTTTATTATTCAAATTTAATTCAAATAGTGTTTAAATAATAAACATTATTTTACTATGGATAACTAGACTTCGTCTAGCTGGGGCTGCGCCCCAGACCTCCCCCTCCGATCCGGGTGTTTGTCATCGCGCCTACGGCGCGAAGACGGGTCACAGGAAGTCTGGTTATTTGACGTCTGTCGTTCAGTCCCAGTTTGAAAATCACAAATTTGGTACATATTAATAAAAGTTTTAATGTCTAGCGGTTGGTCGATTCATGTGGAATTGATAGACGTTATGGACATTTCAATCCAAGAGAATACCATTGTTTAGTGAGTAGTTCGGTCAGGTAGGCAATCCGAATGCGTCGAATCGCGGACTCAGTCAATATGGCTTACGCGTATGTCTGGTTCTTTTAACTGTACCGAAATCGGGAAAGTAAAATATGAGTTTTAACGTCTAGTCGTCAGTCGTTTAGGATGATAATCGATAGCCGTTAACGTTATATACTTGATATAAACAGTGCTCGACTTGGAAAAATTAAAGTAGGGGACTCTATTAAGTTTTAAAAAAGGAGCGTCCCATCACTTGTTAAATGTTACCAAGCCGTGGAGGCTACGCCCCTAATCCCCCTCTTTAAATCATATAACAAATATTTATGAAAATCAAATTCTTTAATTAAATTCTCAAATATTTTATCTGAGCCAAATTTTTATCAACAATTATCAAGAAAAAAAGGAAAAAAATCAAACAATTAAATTGCCTATAAGTTGCTTAAAAATTAGTATATTATTTTTTTAAAATAATGACCAAAAGAAAATGCCAATCTAAACAACTGGTAAAATTTTCGAGTTTTTGCGACTAATACTCTTTGAAAAATAACAAATATTTAAAATTGTTTGAGGATAAAACGTTATTTTATGCAATTTCGTAAAAATTTAAATTGCAAACGGTCATAAAAATTTTCCTTTAAAGCCCAGTAAATATTTTTTTATAGATATTTGAATAATAACTTGTGGATAACCTTGTGTTAACATTTTGAGCCTTAAGTATCAACAGAAAAGATTTTATCGATTTTTAACTACAAAATAACTTGCAAATTATCGTGATTTTGACATATTTCATACAAATTTGGACTTTATGGGCTTATAAAAAAATTGTGTGGAACAGTTTTCAATTTATTTTAATTGTGATAATTATAGCTTATAATAAACCTTGCATTAAATTTTCAAGAGTTTTTAACCAGCCAAAATTTTTTTATTGATATTTTTTTTAAAAAAAAAAAAATTAGAAAAATTGAGAATTGAAATTGTTTATGAGTAGGTCTAAAAAATGTCAAACTTTGAAAACTTAATTATGTATAGAAAATGTCAATTCAAACAATTGGTAAAAATTTCAAGTATTTGCGGTATTAAGTTTTTGAGTTGGATCATTTTAAAAATATGTATTTTGGCAAAAAGTGGTTGCCGTATTTTGTAATTTATTTTATTATTAGTTTTTCGACATTTTTGACTTGCTCAAGTACCATCTAAATTCACTTTCCTTTCAGAAAAGTTGCTGTTTGACTAAATCGAAGTATTTTTACTGCCCCAAAACGTGTTGACAAAAAAAAAAAAAAAAAAACACAACAATGTAAAACTAATATATTTCATCACTCCGTTCAGAATCTAAAAAAATTACTCAAAATATTATTTTTAAACTATATTTTTAACTTATAAAATAAAATATAATAAACAAACGTGCACTTTAATAAAAATTCAGAATGATGGCATGATTCAGTGTTCCGTGCGTTCCCCTTAAAAATAAAAGTAGGGGTACGATGAAGTTTCTGAATAGTTAGTTGGGGTACTCCGTCCCCTTGTGTCCCCTCTCAATTCGAGCATTGGATATAAAGGAAAATAATTATAGTACCTAAATGAATTTCTGTGTAGGAGAACAGTGGTGTAGCTCAAATCAGCCAACCTGGTAGGCAATCCGACTGCGTCGAATCACGGACTCAGTTACTGTGCTCCACGCGTATGTCCGGTTCTTTTAACTGTATCGAAATCGGCAAGTACAAAATATGAGTTGTAATGTCTAGCCGTCAGTCGTTTAGAGTGCACATCGATAACAGATAATGCTATAGACTTACTCTATGTAATTAATTAAGTATAGTAAGTGAATTTCATATAAGAGAAAAGCGGTATTGTGCGAATAATAAGCCAGCAAGGTAGGCAATCTGACTTCGTCGGATCGCAGACCCGATCATTGGGGCCCACACGTATATCCGGTTCTTTTAACCGTACCGAAATCGGCAAGGTCGAAATAAGGATTGTAGTGTCTAGCTGTGAGTCGTTTAGGATACAAATCTATAGCAGTTGACGCAATCAGTCGATTGCAAGTCCGGAATGTGCATGTTAATCTAAGAAAATAGCACTGTTCTGCAAGGTGGGTCAGTTAGGAACTTTAAAGTTATTGCATAAGAAGATATACTAAAAATAAAAAATTCAAATAATGCACATTATCACCAACATATAGTTTTAATAGCATTGTATTTATAGATCAGTAAAGACGAAGGCGAGATGGTAACCCCCTCTTCCAAAGTTCGGCAACTAAAAATAAGTTATATAAAAAAAAAAGTTCAATAAATGCAAAAATGTTCAGTGACCATGTAAAGAGGTATGGGTAGATGTCTCAAATAATTCTCACATTAATTGAATTAATTTTTATGTTTAATTAGTTTTGAAACCGAGACCACTACCTATCTACACCAACGCCTTTACCTCCCTCCCTAACGACCAAGTTGATATTAAGGGTTTAAAATTGAGCAATTAAGAAATTTCGGCATAAAGACAAATTTTGAATAATTATGTTTTAACCAACATTATTTGTTGAATATAATTGTTATAAATTAATAGAAATATAATAAATACAATGTTAAACACATAAAAAACACAATTTGTGTTAAAATAGAAAATATTGTGATTATAAATATATTAATTATTAATTTAAATGCACTATGTGTGTAGGTTATAACGCTTGAATTTTTCAAACAAATATATAACACATTCATTGGTATTTCAATATATACATATATACATTGTTTAGGGTGATAAACATAATATATGATATATAATAAAAATTTTTTAAAATAAATAATAAATGATACTACAGTAATTTATAATGAAAATTATATATTTCATATAATAGCTGTTTCAATGGATAAATATCTACATATTATATTTTTTTATGTATTAAATACACTATACTGACAGTGGTAAACTATAGATATATTAATATATTTATCTATAAGGTATACCATTTTACTCATTACCTGTGTTTTTATTGTGTAGTTTAATATTCTAACAGCCATGATAGTTAATTGTTTTGACGGTTTTAATTATAGAAACTTTTAAACCGTGTAGCTATCTGACTTATAAATGTCACTATCTCCATTTTTTAAACAGTATTAATAAAAAGTATAAAATGTCATTAGCCAACATTTCTAAATATAATGTAGAACATGCCTATAGTGCAACAGTATATACTCAGCAAATATTATTAATAATAATAATAATAATAATAATAATAATAATAATAATAATTAGTACTTCAATCATTGGTACTAATGGTACTAATTGGTACTAATGTATATCAATTATCAAGTAAATAAAATATATTGGAACATTTAGTATTATATATTTATATATGTTTCTAATGACTTTCATTTAATCTTGAGTTATCCTAATGTCCCATAATTTTTCTTAGTACAGTATCATAAGTCCTAAAAAAATAGAATTGTAGAAAAGTAGAAATGCATTGTATTTATTGTAAAAATGTGTTTTGGAAATAAGTATGATTATATAAATGTAAAAGGTGTTATAATATATCCCTAGTGAACTGGAAAATACTGAAATTGTATAATGCATGTATGAGATGATACAGGTGGTAAACATATGTCTCCATTTGAGTCATTATAGAGATCTAATAAATACTGTTGAATAGCATCAGTTTGAATAATTAATTAAATAAATTTAATTACAAAAAAAAATAAAAATAAAAAAAAATTAGAAGCTTGAAATGTCTAATAATAAGGCTAAGATATTATTAACTTATTAAAACTATTAATATAATGTTAAGTATTGAATAAATAAATAGTTAAAAAAATGATTAATAGTTTGAAAAGTTAAATTCTTAAACAATTACATATGAAAATACACCAAGTATGTAATAGATCTAATATAATTCTATGAAATATAATATTTAATTAATATGAAACAACTTTTTACATAATAATATAGTACATGTATACAATTTACTAATAGTACATCTCAAACATAATGTAAATATGAGATATTGAATAAGTAGGAAAGTAATAAAATGATGGACATCAATTTAAATAATAGATGGCAGTTAGAAATTTAAAAAAAAAAAAAAAATACCACTACATTATTAATAGAGAATATTGAAAAAAATTACTTGCACAACCCAATTTAATACTAATATTATATATATAAAATATAATTACTGCAGTCAATGATATTAGTTGTACATCTAATGAGTACAATATTTAAAGAAAATGTATTGGAACAAATCATTAGGCCAGGCCGGTTAAGTCGTTAGCTATCTGACTTATGAGATCTTTAATAATTTATAAATATGAGTAGATATTTAATAATAAATGTCACTATCTCAAATTTTTAAACATTTTTAAACAGTAATTATAAAAAGTGTAAAATTACATAAACTCAAATTTTTAAATAGAATACAGTACATGCCTACAACAATAACAATAATAAGTTATTATTAAAATAATATTATAAATACTTCAGTCATTGATACTAATTAGTAGTTACATACCCAGTAAATAAAATATATTGGAACAATTAGTGGTATTATGAATTTCATTTGATCTTGTTTTAATCTAATGTCCTATAGGTTTCCCTTAGTGCAGTATCATTAATCCTTAAAAAATTGATTTTTTTATAAATGCACTGTAAACCTTTGTATTATATATAAAAAATGTAAGTGTTTAGGAAATAATTAAATAATTGTGAAAAACGCTGAGGTTGTATAATGCAGGTGGTGATTGAACGAATGAATGCATACATTTTAGTCATTGAGATCTAATAAATATTAATGAATAGCATCAGTTCGAATAATGAATTAAATAAATCTAATAACAAAACTAAACAAATCTATTTTAATATAACATTAAGTATTGAATTGGGGATGAGAATGTAATGAATACACAAATAGTAGATTTATGTGTATAACACAATCAACATAAGTTTTGCATAAAAGTTACAGTGGATTATATTGATGCCAGTTAAAATTTTTAAAAAGTTTACTTACGCAAACCAATTTCATACAGTGAAATAAAATGTATTAAATGCTGCAGTCAATGATATTAATCGTACACCTAATAGGTACAACATTTAAATAAAATTTATTGGAAAGACCAGTCAGGTCAGGCCAGTCGAAAATCAATTTACTAATTCCTATTTGTATTTAGTATTATATCGATATAACATACTGTGTATTGTATGCACATTCAATGCAACACTACCTACACTCATAAATACATGGGCATTTATTGAACAATTGAAAAACAAACTGTTTTAAATGTATGTACTCTGTGCACATGAAATGCAATAGGGACTGCATATATTCCTGTATATACCTGTACGTTATTATTATATTGATATCATGGAACAATTCGCATCATAATTCTATGTTTGATTATTCTGATTTTGACTGTATAAATGCTACAAACTTTTCATTTTTCAACCATGTAGAGCTATATATCAATACACCTAAAAATTATTATAATATTAAAACTTAGAACACTGTTAGCCGATTTAATATACTCACTAACTAAACCAATATTACCATTTACTGTAAGCAGAATACAGTTTACATATTTGAGCTGTACTGTCTACATTCATAAATACCTGTTCATTATTATAAAATTGGAACGATTCATTATCTGTGCCTTGTTGAAAAACTATATGCAAATTAGTAAACATAACAATACACTGACCTCTCAGAACACTACTAAATACTATATATATTATAATATATTCTATTAAATGCTGCAGCATATAAAATATAGTATATATGAACGATTAGTCAAGTGCAGAGGCATAATCATACAATGTATAGAATAATAACTTATGATTGACAACCGTAAGCTAGGGAAACGGTAAAAGGTACTGTACTGTACTAATAATTACTGCAGTCAATGATATTAATCGTACACCTAATAGGTACAACGTTTAAACAAAATGTATTGGAACGAATCGTCAGGTCAGGCCGGTTAAAATTCCATAGCTATCTGACTTATGAGATCTTAAATAATCTATATTATATTATAATAAATATAAAAATGAGGATTAATAAATGTCACTATCTCAAACTTTTAAACAGTAATTATAGAAAGTGTAAAATCTCATAAACTCAAATTTTCAAATAGAAAATAGTACATGACTGCAACAATAACAATAATGAATTATTAAAATAATAATGTAAATACTTCAGTCGTTGTGATACTATTTATACTATTAATTAAATCTTGTTTTCCCATAATGCAGTATAGTTAGTCTTTAAAAAGTTGAATATTTTATAAATGCATTGTAAAACCATTGCTTGTGTTATATTATATAAAAAAATGTTATAAAAGTTTATTATGTGTTTTGGAAATAAGTGTAATCAAATAAATGTAAAAGATGCTATAATACATGCCTAGTGTAGTGGAAAACACTGAGGTTGTATAATGCAGGTGGTAAATGAATGACTGAATGCATCCATTTAAGTCGTTGAGATCTAATAGTTATTATTGAATATCATCAGTTTGAAAAATGAATTAAATACATCTAATTACAAAACTAAACAAATTTAATTGCCTGAAATGTCCAATAATAAGATAAATATATTATAAAATTATTAAAATTTTAATATAACATTAAGTATTGAAATGGGGATGAGAATGTAGCCAAATTCATATAAATGAATGGAAGATTGATGTATATAACACAATAACATACATTTTGCATAAAATTTACAGAGAAATATATTAAATAAATAGTGGTGAAATAAATGATTAATAATTAATAGTTTGAAAAGTGAAATTCTGTATCAATTACAATGTACTATAAAAAAATTAAACAAAGTATATAAATCTGATAATTGATTAATTAGAACTTCTATAAAATGTAATATTTAATTTGACAGTGCATAATCTAACTATTTACATAATATAATGTGTACAATTTAATGATAGTAAATCTCAAATATTGTAAAAATGAACTGATAGCGGTTGTAAGAAAGTAATAAAATTATGATTTAAAATAATGTAACATGTAACAATTAGAATGATAGATGCCAGTTAAAAATTTTAAAAAATTTACTTACACAACCCAATTTTATAATAAAGTCAAATAAAAAGTATTAAATGCTGGAGTCAATGATATTAATCATACACTTAATAGAAACAACATTTAAATAAAATGTATTGGAAAGAATCGTTAATTCAGGCCAGTCGAAAGTAAAATTATTAATTCCTATTTGTATTTATTAATTATTCAATTGATATAACAGACTGTGTTTGCATGCACATTCAATGCAATACCACCTACACTTATAAATACCTGGTCATTTATTAAACAGTTGATATTAAAAATATACTGTTTTAAATGTACCTATGTACTCTGTGCGCATAAAATGCAATAGGAATGCATATATTCCTGTAAATACCTGTACTAAATATCATGGAACAATTTATATCATAATTATATGTTTGATTATTTTGATTTTGACTGTATAAATGCTACATTCTTTTCAACCATGTATCAATATGCCTATAAATTATTATAGTATTAAAACTTATAAACACTGTAAACTGATATGATATACTCACAAACTAAACCAATATTACTGTTTATTGTAATCAGAATACTGTTGAGTAATACTGCCTACATTTATAAATACCTGTTTTTTACTTTAAAAAAATTAGTAAACATAACAAAACACTGACAGTACCAACCTCTCAGAACACTACTAAATACTAAATATACATTATATAAAACGCTGCAGTATATTGCAGTACATGAATGATTGTAAATTTACTAACTTCATCGTAGTATAATAACTTAAGACCGACAACCGTGTGCTAGGGACACGGATAAAGGAACAGTAGGTACTGGGAACAAAACAAAAACAATGCACAAAAAATTAGTAAACATGTTGACAACGACGGCAGGCACCATCGGTAGTGTAGTTTTTATAGAAAAATATTTACTGGCCATGTTCGTTTAGTAATAATATTTATTATTTAATAATAATCGAAAAATGTGTGACTTGGTAGCCGGGGAAACATGAACGGTGTCGAACGGTCAAACGAACAAACATGGTTATAATACCGAAAAAACAGGGAATTATACAACTGACGAAAATTCAAAACATTCGAATAATGATAAACGATAATGAGATAACAACGTGGCGACAGCCGCCGAAAAAAAAATGCAAAAATTGAGGGGGGCCATGTAATCTTATGGCATTTATAGATCCGGGCAATGTAATAAATCAACGGGTATCGAAATCCGACACCTATCGCATTGTAACCTACCTATCTATCCTAGTGGCCGACCTAATCAGTTGGAAAACAATGCGAAATACGGGTTATTTGAACGCGATAATGTCGTCACGCCATCGGTATACGGAACAGCGATAGTAATATAGAATCTCCTGAAAACGGGATTTCGGAAAATAATAAGTCTGTAATATTACTATAAACTACCTATGCCAAGTGTGTAATATATTTTGTTATATTTTAAAATTAAATATTTATTCTTTAATTTTTGTTTCATGAACAAAGAAATAAAAAGACTGTTATAATACTGCAAAGTATACAAATTATATAACTGATTTTTATGTATTTAGAAATGAAATTTTAATTGTTCTTACTTTTATTTCATCAAAAAATAAAAAGAAAGACAGTTATTATATTGTAAACTATACCAAGGATGTAATTGATTTTATTGTTTTATAAAATAAGACTGTCATAAAACTGTAAATTAAACAAAGTATTTCATTGATAATGTTGTTTCTTTAATTGAGATTGGATTTGTATATATTTTTTACTCTATTAGAAATGAATTGGTTGCTTTTTATTCAAAAGATATATTTTAAAATATTATTATTTTTTGTTCACTGTACCAAGTATTTAATTATGTTGTTTTAAAATAAGATTTTTTTTGTTTTGTTTTATTTCGTGAGAAATTATAAGACTGTTATATTACTGTAAACTATACCAAGTATATTATAAAAAAAATATATTTTAAAATTTAAATATCATATTCTAGTTATTAGATAAAATTGCTCTGTTTATTAAACTTTTAGCTATTTAGTCATTGTAAGAATCTATTATACTAAAGATTAACTAGTGCAAATACTTTTCAAGGCATTTATATTTAATAAACTGGCTGTATAATGATTAGAAATTAACCCATGGGTACGTCTCCAATACATATAAATATCAAAATCAACATATTTAGCATTTTTCTACCATATTATCAGGCAAATAGCAAATATCAGCATTTTTTCATTTTTAATTAAATGTTTTTTTCCTTTAGTAGGTTCTAATATTGCTGAAGCTGAAGTGCAGATACCTAAGATAACATACATTGAACAAACAAATAATAACATTACTTCTAATTTCCATGGTAGATTTTAATTTAGCTTTATTCAATATTTTGAATTTGATTTTTATGAACATTTGTTCTAAATATTATCTCAAATAAAAATAATTTGTTAGAATTACCTACATTGCATTTTACATTTAAGTAGATTTTATGTACCTATATGACATTATTAATTATCTTATTCTTAAAATATTTGTATACATAATTTTGTAAACGAATAAGTTATTTTCTTTATTTTTCAAAACTACTTAACTGTATTGTACAAATGAAACTAAGATAAAAATATTAATAAAGTACCAAACGTTCAATGGTAACATTATAAATCTATGAGTATTTTATTACTTAAGGGTAATATAAAAGTACTATTAATTTAATGTTCTCTAATATCTAGTAGTTTTCTAATTAACTATTATAGTTGGTAGTAAATTATTATTAGCCATAAATATTATGGAATTGATAATATTATAATGATAAACGATGATGAGATAACAACGTATAGATATAGAATCTCCTGAAAACGGGATTTCGGAAAAGCCAAGGACTGTGGACATGATGATACCCAGTGCATCCAATCGCAAAATTTCACGTTTTATAGAAGAGGACAAGCTAGTAATCATATTACTTTACAAGGGTTAAGTTAGCCAGTTAAGTATTAGTTTTAGGATCATTTTTTATAATATATAGCAAGTAAAATTAATACATTTGATTAGTTTTTGCCAGGTGATGCAATACAATTAAATGGTTCAATAATATAACAATATAAAATAGTAATACTATAATACTGAATAGTAAAATTTCTACAAATTAGTTAGTTGGCAAAATGTTGTTGGTAGGTATATTGTATAATATATATAATTATATAATAAGCCAACCCAGTCCACATCAGGATACACACACATACCTATGTTCAATACCTACCTATATATATATTATAATATAAAAAATGATTAAATTTAAAATAATTTAACGATGGTTTGTATACAGCAATTTTATACACATTACAATTTCAATTTTTTTCTATAACTGGATGTTTTATCATATTTATCATATTTAATAATTTAAAACTGCAATTAATTGATTATCACATTGATTGTATTATAACTTATTTTATTAATAATATATTTTAACTTTGAAGTTATTGTCTTAGACCTTAGTCATGTTAAGCTGTACTATTTTTATATGGTCAGTTATAATTATATAGGTAACAATTATAAAAAAAACAATAAGAAGTTTACGAAACAAAACATAATTTTAGTTATGAATAGAAAGAGAGAGAGAAAAGTGAAAAAAATAGTATAAATAACAGTACGACAACGATGACTACATTTTAGTACTATGTATTATAATGTATACCGCGTGTGTGTTGTATAGATATAGGTACTCACAGAAATCGACGAGTGTCAAACTTGCAGAACGCTTTGAGTGTTCTTACGACGATATACGTAGGCGTCGTGGGCGGAGCGTGTAGTTCGTGTACGAAATGAACGTTTCCAAAATATTTCTAGTATTTCCGTCGCAAAACAATGATTATTCACGTGCGTGAACAATAATGACGTATACCATTACGTATAATAATGTCGTGATGATTACGTACGTGAATCGCAGAAGAAGAAAAAACCGACGGTGCGTGTATGATACGGTGTAATAATATGATGATGATGATGAGCGCCGTGGAGTGTTTGAGGCAGCGGCGTGTGGGTAAATGAATACGGCTGGCGTAGGCGTACGCGAGCCGGTCGGTCGGTCGACTGTTGCGCTGCAGAGAAATACAGAAACAGTTCAAGGTCGTCATGTGTTCTTGCCGCAGGGATAGGGAGCAACTGTTTGCCGCCGCTGTCGTCGTCTATATGTTCTATTGTCTACAGTATTAGCCGCCGTTGCCGTTTACCTGGTAGTAGCGACATTCTGACGCCGACACCATCCAACGGGACTCCGAATGGACCTAGCCTGCGTACGTGTATATAATATTATCGTCGTGGTGGTGTTGATAAAGTCATTGTGATGCGCACGCATGTCACTACGTTGTACTGTTGTTGGTGCGGCGCGTGCATCCTGCTAGAACGTCCGTGCTGGTGCACCGCGTGATGTCCTCTCGCAGTATACGTGGGACACGAAAAATCGAAATATTTCCAAGAGCCGGAGAGGGAGAGAGAGAGAGAGAAAGAGAGATACAAACAATGAATAGTAAAGAGAAATCCCGAACGGAACTGTGTGGGCAACGTTAACGGCCGACTATATTGTATATTATAATATTTTGCTTACGAGCAAACGTCGGAAAATCACCGACTGTTATTATATGATTTTAGGGCCGGATTTTGAGGCGAGGTAAAGCCAGTTTTGCAGTTATTCTATTATATAAAAAAACGAATTTAATTCAAATGTACACGTATTTAAGTAGCAATCAGTATCAGACATGCGTGATGCGTATACCTTTATATATACTACGGACGTGTTTCACCGAAACGAGAGTACTTATATTATAACATTTTGTTTGCGACGTAAAATATGGTATTTCAGATGGTATGGTCCTAATAATATTGAATAGTATATAGGTACTAGTATGATCTACTACATAAATGCAACTATTCGTCTCACAGTTGAATTTGATTTGATTCAAAGTGTCCGTGGAACCCCTAGAAATCTCATGGAGCCGTATGCCAAGCATACCTAGTTTGAGAACCGCTGAAATAAATACCTAACCTAACCACGTTTTTAACCGTTTTTGTCCGTCGAACGCTGTTCGATCTCAAAACCAATTCCACATGTTTTTTTTTTTTTTTTTGTCATCGGATGAATACAGTGAGACGAATCACGTACACAATACTCCTGTTATATTTTCGCACCGAACGTATTCGAACATAATATGTGGGTATCATAAGTACATTTTATATATATCGTGCACACACTACTAAACTCGTGACATTGATCAAAATCTATATAAATTAACAAAAGAGCATAAAATATTGTATATAATCGTGGGGAGTGAATGGTCTACGGTGAGAGTTAAGCCGCATAGTCGAGAAGTATCAAACATAATAAATCGATCGCACACGATCACGGTTTTTATTTACTCGACTAACACAATATAATACAGTATTAAATATGACCAAAGGTAAATCAAACTGATAAATTTCGTTTTGACTAAAGGTCACACAATCGCTACGAAATAATTCTACTACCTTTGGAACTGCGTATAAGGCTAAATAACTAAAATATATGTATATATTAAAAATATATATACAAAAAAACACCGGTAAAATAGTAAATGTGTGGTCATTATAATTAAACCCATGTATTTGAACGGGAGCGATTTTTCTAATATTTAAGTTTTGAGTCATTATTTTGTTTACGAATTATAACCAATCATCATTAGGTATTTTGGTATACATAATATACAACAAATACATTGTACATAAATTAAAATTAACCAAAATAATTTTTTTATCATTATTAATATTGTTGTCTTATTACTTTAACTTTTAATTAAATACTTTTTACTAATTACTAATACTACTGACAGTAATATTAACTTTTTTTGTATAAATAAACGGTATTTCAAAATCTTTTTATTCTTAAGTTATATACTTGTTTTTTGGTATTGAACAAGTTATTTTTGTAGATAAAAATATTGCCTGCTTTTTTTAAATTTTCTATATCAAGTACTATTAATAATTTAAATAAATCACATGAAGGGAAAGTTTTCGGTTTGGTTAAAACAATTTTTGTTAAATTCTTTTGTCTAATTGATAACTTATCTTTTAAACCGGCATTGCATTCACCCCATGCTATTAAGCCGTACTAGATTATTGATTGAGCCATTGCAAAATATGTTATTCCTATAAGGTTTATATTTAATATTTTTTTGCTAGCATGAAAAAGTAGGTTAGTTGTCTAAGTTTAATTATTAAGTTTTCTACATGAATTTTCATTTTATCTATTCCATTTTAAATTGTGGTCTATTATTACGCTAAGGTATTGTTTTATTAATTTTGGACATGTACATGTTGTGGGGTTGCAATTTATTTTTTTGTAGATAGTAATCCACAAATGGGTTTTTTGTTTTTTTTTTTGTGTACTTTTTTGGCAGTAAAAATGCTTCGATTTTCTTAAACAGCAACTTTTCTGATAGAAAAGTGAATGTAGATGGTATTTGGGCAAGTCAAAATCAAACTTTTTCATAAATAAGAAATAACGAAATGTACAATTCCGGACTTCGAATGTTACATAATGTTATATATCTACTACGACTTCTAGGTGGTATGACGCGTTAGCATTACAAATGCTACAAATGTTACAATAATAATTTATTTTTTGTTATTTAACTATTAAGTTATGTGTGATCTCTGTTCCGCGTTGTCTTGCACTCTTATTGTTCAAAACACATTTGGAACTGTTTTATTATTTTCTTTTGTGCAATAATAGTTTATATTTTTCTATTTAAATTTATATTCCAGCATATATTCTTAGTTTAGCTATAACATTATTTTAGTTTAAAAATCTATAATGTTCATCGGTGTAGTATTAAGCAATTTTAACAAATCAGCGCTAAAATAGCGCTGAACAAATTATAGTTAGGTCGTGGGAACTATCGTCCAACAGGATATACACTAGAAATTTAATATTGTTAGAATTATCCTAGTCAGTAAGTTTAC
>JAIPRK010001849.1:0-18903 GCA_025469195.1 Chaitophorus viminalis
ATGTTATTTGTTTTGATTTAATTTAATTTTAATAAATATTTTTGTTTTGATTGACTTCTGATTATATGTTAGTTATTTAAGAACCCCTGATTTAAATACACGAACTGCGTCCTGTATTTTTTGGGACACAATTCGTGTATACCTTTTTGGACGGACGCAACTCGGGTGATCCCTTTATAATATAATACAGATAAAATCACGACCTAATAATCGCAGGTAGGTACGCATTGTCTTGTATTGGCGATAATTATTTATTATTGAACACGGGAGCACCTTTGAACCGACGTGTTCAATACAAATTAAATAAAGATAAGCCCACAATTAAAATATCACTCGGATTGTACTTTTTTCTCACCACCAATAATTGTGTAGTCGGGTATACCTTTACTACCCGGACCTAACCATCACTTGTCGAGAACACCTCCGTAATTCGACCCAAATTCCATTTCATAGATGATAGATTTGAGTCCTTTATGACTTAATGAGCACCAGTGACCCGACCGGTACTTAATATCTTATGGATTAAACCCATTTATGACGTCCTGAGGTTGAGTGATGTATTCCGTACTCCATCGCTTCCAAATTGGTTGAGACAATTGTTATAGTTTTTGCCATCAAGATAATAATGTTGGGAGATTGTTGAAATATTGGGTTGTGGGCGGTTCTGGTAGTGCCAGAAATGAGTTTCCAATCAGAAAATACGCTAATTTAAAACTGAAACAGAATTAAAACTGGTAAGTCCCCCCGATCGGAAGTTAGATAAATTAAAGAATGTGAATCAAGGATTCTTCTATTTGAACTAACAATGTGTGCATTTTGTCGTAGGTAAAATTGTCTGTTGCTGAACTGCGATTAATATGTTTTTAACACTTCGAACTGCGGATTTTCACAAGTCACCAAAGTGGGATGTGCTTTGGGAGGTATAAAATATCTTTCTTCCTTCGATGCGTCTACTTGTTCTGCAGCATCATCGCGTAAAAGAGAGTTGTGCATTTCGTGACACTTAATAATACTTTTTTGATGAACATTTATTTGAGAAGAGGTCATTTTTTAAACAGTTCCAGCATAGTTAAACTAGGTTCATTGACATAACTCATTCTTGATTTAACGTCCAAAGTCAGCAAAAATGATTTAAATTTATACATATAATATAATGTGATTGGCATATAAGCATATATAACATTTTGTTTTCATGATTGATACAAAGACGCCTATATTTTTTTTGAGAAAATCCTTTCGTATTTTTTATAGTCGCAGTCGTTACATATCATTTGGCCGACAAGTTAGATAAGTTATATCTAAGCATTTTTTATCGATTCTAAAATATGACACCATTGACACCTCTTCTCTAAAAATTTGAGCATTAACTCATTCAGTCAATGCTCAAAACCATTTCGATGGTAAATCTATTTGAGATGCCTCAGATTCTCATTGACGTATCAACCCGAAGTAGATGTTCATACACACAACATGTAATAATAATGTACTCTATTGGTAAGGATCGTGCTTTGAAACTATCAATGCCTGTGTAAGATGTGTATTTAATGTATTTGATAATTGCTGTAGTTTAGTTGTTGATTCTTTATGTATTAGTTCTGTCGTAAATTTGATTTGTATTTGATTGAATTAGCATACACGTATTGTTATATCAAACTTTACCAACGGAAACTGGTTATGAATAATTTTGGACTAGTTTGTGTTTTGTACACTAGTATTGCTTACTATTCTCTCTTCGGCTTTTGACATTATTTCGAATTATAAGTTTTCAAATTATGTACGATATTAAATAATTGTTCGTCGCCTTTATCTTTCGATTCGATATTGTTTTAGAGATTTTTTTTTTTATTGTTCTAGTAATAACGTACAACCCGGAATCTATGGCTATTAGTTTCGGCTTTAGTGGAACAAAAGTTATTTACAATAGGTACACATTATGTTAGCGTATTCTAATAATGAAGAACAAAGAAAGAGTATACATAATTTCTAAATTAAGTTATTTAAGTTAGTTAATTTTAGGAAGTCGATCATCTTGGTATTGTCTTTGGGTTTAGGTCCTAATGCAGTGTCCAATGTCGCGTCGATTCCAATCCTTTGTCTGTTTTGTTCGTACTTGTCACTTGAGGCATTCGGTTAATATGTGTTTCATGGTCAGTCTTACACCGCAAGCTTCACATATTGGAACTTCTTCCTAAGCCATTAGGTAACCATGAGTTAGTCTCGTATGTCCGATTCGCATGCGGTTTAGTATTATTTCTTTTTTCCTTTTATAGAGCTGTTAATCTTTGGTGGAACTTTTAAGTTTTAGATATTGTAAGTCATGATTTTCTGTCTTTATCTATCACACGCGCAACATTTAGACGTTTTATATTTCCAACGTAACGATCGTTATGCTATAAGAATTTTGAAAACTGATTTAAACTGATAAATTTCGACAGATTTGCAGTCGAAAACGAAATATATTTTTAAAATTAAATTTAATCGTCATCTAAAAAGTAATTCTTTATTCAAATAAAAAGATATTTATAATACGTGACGTTTATGAGAAATTACTTTTAAAACATATGATTTTATGATACTTGATGGCTTTTGAACACAACCTAAATTCCTTAATGCCTTGTAAGTGTGGTTGCCTATCAGTATTGCCTAGTAAAAAGTATATTTTAGAATTCAATATATTTTAATTTATAATGTAAATGAAATGAAAAACATGAAATTATATAATGGCAGTATATTTTAAATATATTTAATAATTCACTGAATTTTATTTAATACAAAAATGGTATAGTTGATATTACAAAAATCAATATGGATTTATTGCATTAAATATATTGTTTTTGATAGAAAAAAATATACATGTATATCATATAATGTTAAAATTAAAACAATAACAATTTCTTTATAATAACTTGTAATATAGCGGTACTATTAAACTCACATCATGCATACAAATAAATATTATGAGTAAATATAGTGTTTTTATAGATTAGTTTTTATAAATTAATAGCACATTATTTATTAATTATTATGTATTATAATTTATACTAAAGTTTTTAGTTGGTAAACAATAATTTACTAGTTTAGTGTATTTATTATTATTTATTACAAAAATTATTTCACGACTTAATACACTATAAGTCTATAACTACATACTAATATATGTATCAATTAGAAATAACAATATGCTTTAATAAAAAACTATAATTGTAGCTAAATATATACTAAGATAAAATATTTATCTAATAGTTTAAATAGCATTTATTCATCTCTGCTAATTGAGTGGTGAATAGTTGGTAGCAAAGGTATTGTTTATGTCGTACATGGAGTATAGAAATTTATTCTTCAGTTTTTCAAATCTACTTGGTTTTGAAAATCTAAAAAAAATTTGTTTATAATTAATCAAAGAACTTAAATTAAATTAAATAAACATTGATTATTTTTGTTTTAAATAATTATAGTCCTGTTTTAAAAATAATATAAATAAAATTAAACTTTATACAATAAAAGATAGTTAGTTGTCCATTTTGCATTTTAGATTCTGAACGGAGTAATGAATGTATTGATTTTACAATAATGTGTGTTTGATTATTTTTTTTTAACTGTCTAAGTAAATCTAGATGTTACTTAAAAGAGTCAAAAGTTTTCGAAACCATAAAAAATGATGGAAAAACGAGAATTTTTACGTAAAACCACTTTTTGATAAAATACAGTTTTTTTAAACACTCTAATTCAAAAACGAAAATCCGCAAATTCTTGAAATTTTGACCAAAAGTTTATACTAGCGTTTTCTATACATGGTTAAGATTTTGAAGTATTTTTTTTTTTTGAAATGTCGATAAAAAAAATTTGGCTTTCCAAAAAATTTTTGAAAATTGAGTACATGGTTTATAAGTTATATCTTATAAATGAGGTCCAGTCCACCCTTCACTATATACAGCAGAGCGGGTCCCCGCCCGGTGTTTTTTTAGTATAAATTTATGTATGTGACATAATGTTGTACCTTTATTTTTTAGGTTAGAAAGAAAATAAGTTCCATGATTATTGTTGAAGCACAGTCGTATTTATTTTTAAAAAATGCTGAAAATTTTTAACTGAAAATGTGTAACGACAAAACCTAATAGTTAATACAATAAAATATATGGCAAATTATTGAATGTTGTGATTTTGAATTTTTAACTATTGTACCATTGAACCATTTGGATCGAAATTTTTCAATTGAAACTCAGTCTTAATCTTAAAGCATAAACATTTTAAAATTTAAAAGTATACAATTTAACTGTCATAACTGAAAATTGAATTGTTTAATTATGCTTTTTAATATGTATTTGTACAACTCATATAAGCATGATAACTTATAAGTAGGGTTGGGATTTTAATGCCCTAAAAAAATGCTTTTATAACCTAAAATCTCTAGCTGTCGAGCATTTTACTTTTGGCATTTTTATATTAAATTATCAAAAAGAATTAACTAGAGTAATAAAACGGTGTTTACGACGACAAAACTCATACTGAACGTCGAACGATATCATCGGACGTCGATTTTAACGATTTAAGATTATTTTACAGGAAATGCGGGTAATGGTTACTCAAACCTATAGTCGATAAACGATTAGCCCGATAATATAATACGAATTACGAGTACCTACCTACTTATAATCTGTTATATTTAAATAAAAACTATGTTGGTGTAAAAATCTTAAAATAAAATTCCAAATTCATACTTGGTTTCCAAAAACTCAAAAAATGCTCCAAAAACTCTAAAATGCCCTAAAAAATTAATAAAATGACCTAAAAACTAAAAAATTCCAAAAAATGCAAAATAAACTTTCTTATTCCCATTCAAATGTACATAAAACAAATTTGTGACAAGACGAACATTGCACTGTAAGCTTTGGAAAACAATGCAAAGTGCATTGAAATCCCAGCCCTACTTATAAGTATAAGTGAAGGTATTGAAAAAATCTAACCTTTGTCTTATCATAAAACTAATTATGCCGTAGAACATGCAGGGCAATTGGATTTAGTTTGTTCTTTCACATATTCTTGTACATTAAAGGATCCTTTTTTTTCTATGCCGGTTTTTCTGAACAATAGCTCTCTAAAATGTTAAATGTAATTTTTATTTATTTATGAATATACTGAATTCATATTTAATATAAATAAATAATATAAATATATTATACTATTATAGATACCTTGCGACAGCCATAAAAGCAATTTCGACATTAAAACCAGATTTTGCTGAAGTCTCCATAAAAGTAACCGAATACTCCTTAGCTAATCGTTCGCCGTCTTCTCTTTTAACCATCCTATCATTAGGATTACAGTCCGCTTTATTTCCTAAATATTGCAAAAATGCGTGATTAAATAAAGTATCAAAGTCAATAAATACAAAATTGAAGTGAGCATTTACCAATTAACATTATAACTACTTGCTCATTAGCATAATCTCGAATTTCACTTAACCACGCTCTTATGTTGTCAAAACTTGTTTTGTTAGTTACATCATATAAAAGTAAAAGTGCTGCAATACAAAGGAAAATTGTTTATTAAATTAATTACGGCATTAAGTACTTTTAAGTATAATGTGTACATCAGTCATCAGTGGCATAACTTCGAAATTTGGGATCGGGAATGAAATTTCAACGGTTCTTCCACAGGCACATATTAGGTGGTGGCTTATGGGGGACATTGTGGGCCCAAGAAAATCCGACAAATAATTTTACAACATATTATAATATCCATTGAGGCCCTTCATTGTTTAAGAGGCAGAGGGGTTTAACAACACGTTTTAGACTTTAGTTCCTGCAACAAATGTTTTAAAAATGTTTAGCTATAATTATTTTTATATATCTGCTATTTATTCATAAATCTTAAAAAAAAATTAAAAACGATGTGGCAATGAGCATGGGCCCTTCTGAATTTGGTTATGAGTATCATTATCTCACTCTTGTATAAGTTACACTGTTACGCCACTGGTATATGAATATAATTTGCTCTTCAAGTTAAAATAATGTATATAGTTAAATTCTTAAATTTATATAAACATTTCGACTAATAATTAAACGTAGCAAAACTTTATGAGGGTAAAGTTTTGGAATAAAAGTATAAGTATAAAATATGATGGGTATACATGATGTGTAATATTGGAAAATTGGATTATTATGAGTAAAAAAGACCAATCTGTAATTAAACTTTAAAGTTAGTCATTTTGTCAAAACTTTACTAATATACTTCCCTCAGACTTATTAAATATATTATAAAACCAAAAATGTGTAGATAAAATATAACATTAATATTGGAATGTAATTAACTGAAATAATTTTTGAAAATTAGTTTAAATAGTTATAAATAGGTACCAAGTTTATAATATGATTTTGAATGGACCATAATACAGATTGTAAAACAATTTTTATTAGTGAAGTCATATTATTAATAGGTACTTGGAACTCTACTAATATAATTTGTATGCAATTCAAATTTAATAAAATTGCAAATTTGAAAGCCATTATATTTGCATTTTATCAAATAACTAAACTTCGTTTATCAGGGTCTAGACCCGCCCCTAGCTATACCGAGGAAATCGATTAGGATATTGGTCATCCCGCCTTCGGCGGAGACACATTCACAGTTTGAAAATATATATAGTATAGTCGGTATTCGAGTTTTAAGGTATAGTTGTCAGTCGATTCATGTGGAATCGATAGTCGTTAAGTATATTTCGATCCAAGAGAAAACTACTGTTTTGCTATATAACTACTGTATGCAATACAAATTCAATAAAATTGCAAATATTAAAGCGATTAGGTATATTTGCATTTTATTAAATTATATATTTTTTGACCAAAGCATATTAAAACCTATTTAGAATATGAGTTAAAGTAACATGATGTGCTTGGTATAGAATCAGTTTTACAAATCTATATAAACTTAAGAATTATATGGCTATAGTATTACCATGAGCATCTCTATAGTATGCGTGTGTTACGCTTCTAAATCGTTCCTGACCTGCAGTATCCCAAATTTGTAGTTTGACTTTGGAATCATCGACAGATATAATTTTATTCTGAAACAAACAGTTGATTTTGTTTAAAACTAATTGTTAAAAATATAAACCACGTGTCCAAAAAACATTTGAATTTAAAATAATAAAAAAAAAGATTGATACTAAAATATCATTAGTTGTTAAAAATATTAAACACAGCTACGTTATTCAACTACTATTATATTATTTTGTCTTGTTTAACGACCTTAAGATCGCGATAAATGATCAAGATACTTTTCCCTGTTACCTATTCGTCATATAGAAAGCAATAATATTAATATTATTAAACATTTCGTTTTGTATGGAATACCAATGTTACCAGTTTACCACATGTTCATAGCAACTGTCTAAATAACAAAATGGTGGCATCTAAATTGTCTTATCACACGTGTACGTGGTTCAATATTGTAATGTTATCATAATACGGGAAAATTAAACGTATTTCAGGTCATGTACAAATTGTAATTATAATAATTTAAGTCATCATATACCCATAAATCATAATAATAATAGTGTTTGTCAGTAAAACGATATTATTATGCCATATTTATATCCATTTGAATACGAGACGATGATTTATTAAATCCAAAAATGATTGTCCTTCTCACCCTGAAATCTACACCAACGGTAGAAATATAATTGCCACCCAAGAACATGTCGTCCCTGAAACGGACTAACAGGCAAGTCTTCCCCACTCCGGAATCACCGAGGACCATCACCTGAAAAGTAAACAGTATTGCACTTAATACTAAATTAACCGACTAAAAACACAAAGGTATCTTAAAAATAAACTGATACACATTCAATATGTACAATATGCAATATAACAAAATAATACAACATAATAAGCCTACGGAAATTATTTAAACGTTATCCCTTTTGAACCTCTTTATTTAATTTATTATTTAGTACGTCTTTTATAAAATAATTCATTTAAATTTATCTTACTTAGTACACTAAAGCTTTTAAGGTTAAATTTAGATCTTTGCGTTTTATAAAAGAAAAAATGAAATTTAAAGATAAAAGAAAATTATTATTTCTTAAATTTTTTAAAAATATAAAAAAGAATAAAGTACAAACTTCCTATTATAGTTTGCACTATATTGTTTAGATCGATTTATTAATTTTTCGGTTCGAATAAAAATATTATATATAACTTAAATGCTTACTCGTCTGTGATCTATTTTCATTCAGTATAAAGATTTATTTCGGAAAAAATAATATTAAATTATTAATGCATAACAAACCACTAAAAGTGAATACAGTTTAGTTTTGAATTGGTCTACTATACATACACATATATTATATATACATATAAATATGTGGAATAGGCCATTTAAAACTCTAAATTAAATATTACAATTATTGTTTATTTACTGAATATCTAAATAATATTATCATAAATGTTGTCATTCGTCACTTTCAAAATATTTTTTATTTAGATTACACACTATTAATCAACTAAATGGTTAGATATGTCATAGACAATATTAAATCAGATACTAATTGAACGATATTGAACGATATAATATTATATGATATTTATCTAAATTAATTAAAAAATTAGCTATAACAAAATAAAATGCTAAAGATTAAACACTATATTTATAGTGAATTAAAAATGAATTGATATATAATAAAATGGAATCAAACCATAGATTTTTAAAATCAAATACATTTTTAATTGTAAGTATAATTCAAATTATTTCCAAAAGATTTTCAAGACACACAACGCACAGTATTATGCTTGAAAATACTGTTTTCTCCGTTTGTAAACAGTTCTTATTATTTTTCAGTATTCTGAGATAATTATTGTACTACACGTCATCATTAGGTAGAGAAACTTATTATAGCATCGTTGATCAAATGTCAAAGTTATAGATGTTCATAATTTAACTGATAAACATGTCTAAAACAAGGTTCCTTTATACCGAGTGACGAGTGTACCCAGAACGTGTTTCCCGTCAGTGATAAATATATTACAATCGTAAATTTGTAAGTATTGATTTTTTGTATTAAACAATTTAATAAAAAAAAATGTTCATAATGTTTTAATACCAACTTTTCGCTACTATTTAAATTAAAACATTTCATATTTCAATGATGATAATTGATAAAGCATTCTTTGTGTTCCAAAAACAACTCATTTTCAGAATATAATATATTACATTTCAATAATAAATAAAGATCGTGTATTTTTTTTTTTGGCTCTTTAAGAAAAATGTAACCAATTACATTACGAAAATAACACGTAACATTTTTAACGATATAACGATATAATAAACGTAGATTTATTACAATAATGTGATCACAAACAAAGGAAAACAGTTCACGTTTTTAAAATAGAAGTAATGTATAATAACTTTGAATTTCGAAATAATTGTATTCATATTAAATTCAACTTTAAGAAGTCTTAAAAAATGCATTAAAATAATTCATTGATTACTATACTTGTATATAGGTAATGATAATTTTTAATTATCAGTTTTAAAAAAATGTTAGACTTAATTTTAATAAATGAAAATTGATAAAGGTAATTTATTGATTAATTTTGAAAGTTATCATCAATAAATTGATGCTTTATATGGATTCTGTCAATTTTGGGATACATTTGAAAAAAACTCTCGTTGTTAGGTAAGTGTAAATCGAAAGAACTCTTATACCTATTGGCTATTACATATATTGTGTTTTAATACGAATCCAAAAAGTATTTTTGATATGAGACTATAATATGGAATGGTTCGAGTTTTTTACACATATACATTACGTATGTATTCAAAATATTATTTATCTAGTATATTCGTTATTATTAATATTTTAAATGTGTAAAGTTTATTATGCCTTATTATTTATAAGTGCGTATGTTCTCAATTCAATTTTAATGGTATAAAAATTAATTAAAATACGTCAACTACTTCAAGAGTTTGTAGATAGTTAATCTACTTACTATACATTGTAAATATAACAATGGAGAATTATGAATACAACACCTGCACTATTTGGGATGGTATTATTAATATGGAATTTAAGGAAATTATCGTCCGTAGGTATAGGTACACAAAAGTAATTGTTACCACAGGTGTTACAAAATAATAGGCCGCTAAACCCAATTTTTGATTTATAGTTCTATGTTTGTTGTATTATTTTATTGACAAACACACGGTACATCCGCAATACTTGAGTACAATGTTCGGTGTTCTGTCAATATATTTTGATTATTATTAAGTAAAAAAAATCAACTAGAACTATAAAAAAAAAATATACATATATATATACATTTTAGTCGAAAAAGAAAATAATTGTAACTTTTAAAATCGTGACTTTGTGTTAATGTGAATATTTTTTACATAGAATTTAAATGTTTTTTGACGAGTATTTTCGAGAGGGGAAATAACGAATAATCTTTAAACATCAAAAATAAAATAATAATATTGTAAAGCAACTAACAATAGATAAATATATATATATTGATACCCCTCAAATTGTCTAAAAATATTTTTCGGTTATACCGAATAAAAATAAATAAATAGTGAGTAGAATAAGTATGTAATTTTTTTATGAATTATATTAAAAATCAAACCTATAGATAAATAGCTTTTAAAAAACATGTAATGTGCGTGTATGCATAACATACATGTATTGATGAGTTTATGACTTATGTTATGTTTATGTAATACGACAGTGATTGTTGAATGCGAAAATAAACATATATTTGTAAATCTTACAGCATATACCGATGATAGTTATTCATAATACCAAAACAAATTTTTATTTTAATAGGATTTACCATAATATCTATCGTACGATCTTGGTGCATCACCTGAAATGTAAACTTGGTAAACTAGTGGACAATAATAGTGGACATCGACTTGGGCAAGTGTCACATGCACATGATGGAATACCTATCTATACATTAAAATCAACCAGCAATGCGAAACATTCGAGACGAAGTAAAAACAGGCGATTTCTTAGAGTTTGGGTTACAACATTATACTACATTCGCATTTGAATTATGCAATACGCACATAAAATATTGTAAGCCTGTATTCTTTTTTTATAAGAAACATGATACATACAGAGTTACGATTTTCGAATTTTGTGGCAATATTACCACTTCTATACTTGCAGACTATCAATATAATACAGTGTGGAAAGTTCAATTTAGTATTTAATACGGGATGTGATTCAATGAACCACTACTTCGTTGAAAAATAAATACAAGTGATTTCGCATTTTCACCTTCTTAATTTCTTATTAGTTCACTAGAGTCTTAATTAGATATTCTACTATTTAACATTTTATGAAATATTTATGTCTATATTATTATTATATCTATATTATTATGTCTATATTTATATTTTTATGTCTATTGTTTTCGTTTTCAAATTTTTTAGTCAATAACAATTATAATTATAACTTAAGTAATAAATAATAATTTCTATCACTTTCCTATAGGTTTGACGATTTGCATCGATTTAAATTTGTAATTTTTTTATTCAATGGTAAATTTTATCATTTGATTGTACACAGTAATAATATGCTATGTACTCGGTCTTATAAATTTGTCAACTTTTGGGCGATACGATAATTGAGAGTTTTTAGATTAAAAATACAAATTAATATTAAGAGTTTTTGTATAAAATATTTTTCATACGAATTTGTACCTATTGCAGTAAACAGTGCTTATTGCTTTCAACTTAAATACTTGTTCAGCTACACGAATACTAAATGAACGACATGCTTCAATCATATAATATACAACTCACTTTAAAGAACCAATCGCAATTGATATCAGGATGTGGTTGGAACGGTGTCCTCTGCAAGTTCTTGACGGCCATCTTCGGCCGAGACGACGAGGCAGTGGACGCAGCCGCCACAACGCTGGCCCAACCGTTCGGGCACTGTCTCATGGGCGCTTCCTCCAGGTTGGCTGACGTTCTCCGCTTGGACACCATTCGGCGTTCGAACACCCGGTCGGACGACATGACGTATAACACTGTGCACTGTACGTACTGAGGAGATATATAAGGGTTCGTCGTCTCACTGCACTAACGTGATCATCGCACTGCACAATACACAATTATACGCGTAAAAACTAATGCACGAGAAAACCGCGACGACGACGACGACGACGACGACGACGACGACAACGCAACAACAAAAATAACAACGACAACAATGCAACAACAACAACAACAACAATATGTCAACAGCGATATAACAACGGTGGACGCGTCGTAAAATCGTACTTTGTCCGGCGCCTCGATGGATGAAGATGGCAGCTCATAGGAGGCAAGAAGTGGCGACAGGCGCTGCTTGTGGCACGCGAACTGTTGCGATGGCTCTATCAGAACACTTGTGGCGCGAGCTGAAGCTTTTCCCCCCGCGCGTCCGGCCAGTCGTCGTTTTATGCCGCCGCCGCCGTCGCGCGCAAACGCAAACGCACTCACACTGTTGCACAGTATAAACACATTAACAAAAGTGTATAACCGACGCAAATGCATGTGTGTGAACGTGCGTGTGTGCGTGCGTGTGTTTGTGTTTGTGTGTGTGTGTGTGTGTGTGTGTGTGTGTGTGTGTGTGTGTGTGTGTGTGTGTGTGTGTGTGTCAGACTTATTTGCTGGCGGCGCGCGCGAGCTTATTGCTTTCCCTGGCGTATCCATAGCTACCGTCTGGGGGCTAATGATGCGTATATTTTGATGCACGTACTATCGCGTGGCCCTCGCGGCCAGGTATACATTATTATTGCAACAGTCTATGTTATACCATGTATAACATTATACAAATATAAACTGTACTCAGGGCAGTTTAAACAAATGCTGCTAAAAGACAGCAATATGAGATTTTTAATAATTGGGGTAGCTACATTTGTTTTTTAAACACAATATCAGTTAATACTCTCCGATATTTTCATTTAAAAAAAAAGCACGACAAAACTTTTAAATTAACGAAAACAATCTTAAATACAACCTTCTAACTTGCGTTTACTCATTTAAATTTATATACTTAATGGTGATTTTTGTTGTATTAAAAATAAACCCTGATTAATTTTGAAAACAGAATTTATTTCATACAATTTTAAACGTTATTATAAAATTATTATTTTAAGCACACAAATGATATTTTTATTTTTCGTTTTAATCGTGATGTCGATTGAGAGGGGGGACTTAAAATAAGCCAATGAGATTCTGTTCAAATTGCGCTCATACTTTCGTATAAAAACAGTAGTAGGCATATTCATACTACTCATGTACTCGCTTGTACACATATAGTCGGACACGTGTTTTGTACATGTATCGCAATGATTGTGAAATACGAGTACGAGTACGAAGCACCTCCTCCTCCGATGCAACAATTTTGGGAAGAATACATTTTCTATTTATTGTATTTTATGAATTTTTTTTCTATTGCTTGTTCAATTCATCAAATTTTTAAATTTTAAACCCGGTAATGTTTACACGAACCTAAACTGCAGCGACGGGATGAATGTCGACCGAGAGCTGGGTCGATCGAAGGCGACGCGATTCTGAGGCTAATGTCCTGTCGAGCTTATTTAATAACCGGACTTATTACAGAAGATTTGTATACTGGCAGAGGAGACGTTTTAAAAGGTTCACCACCACCTCCTCTTCAAGCTTTGGTTCTAAACATATATGCATCGACCATAAGAGTGGCTGGTGAACCACCACCAACTTTTAATGCGAACTAATATAGTATTATGTACAAACACTATACAAACTGTGTTCAATAGACTATATTATAATATACACTACACGCGTGTATACTGTTGTAATATGTCCCACAATGACCTTCGGTGTCCGTATATAATTTACCTACGTACAACATAACTCGGGTAAAAATGGGCTGATGCTTTTAAAAAGAATTTAATGTAATCATTGTAAATTATTATATATACACACCACAAGTAACAATGCCAGTCCATTGGCGTAATATTCGAAAATACCCACTAGCTCATCTTCGAAAAAACTTTTATGTCATATAATACGGGTACATGGTGAGTATGTATACTGTGTACAAAATAATACATATACCAGTACATTTCCTATACCTGCATGGCTGCATGATTGAAATACGTCATTATTTTGGTCGAGAAATTTCCTGGGTGGAATCGAATTTCTCGTTTCCTATTAACGTTTCCAATAACGTTGATAATAATATTATAGGTAGGTATAATTGAGAGAACAGAATAGATATGACTCACTGTTTTCCCGTTTTTATTACAAACATAATAGGTACAAGTGTATAACCAATACGGGAAAACTGAAAATCCTGTCTACCTTTTGGTAAAAATGTTATCATATTCTGACGATGTCATATAATCATCATCATTTCGTAGGCATCAAATATTATGTATTATATAACTTGTCGTACATTGACTAGGAAAAGACAATTGGACTTTCTTCAGGTTTTTCCTTTTAACTATTGTCAATTTTAACATTTTTAATTATATTTTGATTCCAAATGAGAAAATGAAGGCCCATGTACACACAATATAATATGGTTGGATCTACAGATTGTCTGACCAAATTAGGTTACGACGTACGACCTCCATACGACTTAGTTGAATTTTACTAACACTAACTAGTGTAGTATAGTAATAACAAGTTATAGGGTGGTCAAATGGCTCGGTCACCCGACAGGATGTGTCAGATGATACGTCTACACACGACCTGATATGACGTCCAACTTGACTAAATTATCTTGTCGGCCCGACCATATCATATTGTGTGTAGGGGCCTTTACATTTAACATTCATGATCAAAACATTATACGTGTGTTGAATACTAATAACTAGAGTAGATAATGGTATCAATTTGCATTTTTATTGGGTGGTCAAAAAATACCTAATTAGGAATTATCAAAATTTGTTTCACGATTTTGTATTACATAGCTTAACATTTTAAAATGTTTTATGATTCACAAAAAAAAAAAAAAAAAATGAAAACTGTAAAATGGATTAATAAACATTTTTTTGTCGAGTTTATTAAGTAAATGTTTGTAAAGCATCGGTATTCCATAACCTCGAAAAGAGATCCTGTGTAAATGTTACAATTTGCCTGAAGCCCGAAGTTCAAATTTCTTAAAATATCTTAAAGGGATTAAACACACTTTAAACGATTTCATTTATATTAGCTTAAAATAAGTTGGATATTAAAAAAAATATATACAAGTAATAAATAAATGAATGTTGGGAAGTAATAATTACAAAAATCGTTCGAAGCACTTTTACATCAAAACCAAACCTATAATGTTGTAGGTGTAGGTAGATAATTCATTATAATCATTGCAAATTACTAAAAAAGAAATAAGTTATTTTAAAATAGATTTATTTATCTTTTCAATTAAAACCCAAAATCACAGATTCAGGTTAGCTATATTTACCCACACCTTTATATAACATTTTATGTATATACTTCATAAACCACATTAGGAAATAAACGTGTCATTCAGTTATCCGATTAATTGCAAGTTGGTACTAAGTGTCACCAGAATGTTTGGCCTTCATTTTTTTTAAACTTTTTAGCAAATATTTGTACTTTCAATATTTTTTATGTCTACTATTTAACAAAAGCATTTTAAAAGTTGGTTTTGATAACTGTGATTATCAACATATTAATACATTCACCCAAATATTTTACATTTTTTTAGTAGTTAAATCCATTAATTTTTATAGCATTAAAGTACTAAAATACCCAAATATATTATAAAATTAATGGTACTCATAACGTTAGAATTTAAACAATTGTAAATATATGTAAATTGATAACAATGTGTTGCGATAAAAATCGGCAAAACGACGAATGTAAGATTTATATAATACTAAATCGTTCATTGCATATTAAATTTAGAGTGAAACGAAGATTGTATTTTTTTATAAAATGCACTATTAATGATTGTGTATAGTTTATGAAAGTGAATGCATTAATCTGCCAAAAATGCAGTGAAGTTTATTAAAATCAATTCAGCGAATATTATATATCACCAATAAAAAAAAGTTTATCAGTAATCAGGGGATATTTTATTAATTATTGATACTCTTATACATAGGTCATTGGTATTTTGAGTAATAATTATTTATTTGTTTAATTAATTATAAATTATAATTAAAATTTATTTTATTAATTTAATTTATCAAAATTAATAATGGTGTTATAGTTCGAATATCATATTAAATATTTTTTATTGAATGAATTAACGGTAAATACTTTGTGAGTTGTGACCGTGATGAACTATCAAAAATTTTTAAATTATAAAATTAAATTGATTTAATTGTATAATATTTATTATAATAATATTATAATAATTATTATAATACGAGTATTTATTATATATTCGTTTACACTAAAATAGGGAATATTTTTTTCACCTATTTTCTGTTTTTTGTATTTATTCAATATATTTGTATTTCAGTCATTTCTTTCTAATTTCAATCAGTACGTGACTAGTTTTTAAATGTTATTACAGACTTATAAATAATACCTTTTTTCGTTTACTGATTATTTAAAATTTAATTCATAAATTCAATGTACACATTTTATCACTTTTCAAATAATACATATAGAATATAAAATATTGATTTATAGAAGATATACTTAAATGAATATTAAAACTTAAAAGTATCCAAAAACTATCATGGAAATAAGTTTTCAATATTAAACTAAAACTCAAAAGTAAAGCATATTTTATAAACTTAATTAATATTTGATTCACGAATATTTTATGAAAAATATATATCCATTTATTTTTTTTTTTAAATGGTAATTGTATCATTTTTTAGTAACATTTCCATAATATACTAATACAATATATTTTGATAGAACCAAGTATATTATTCAAACGTATACTTGAAAAATAATGATGGATAAATGTATTTGAGATAGTAATTAAATATCGGATAGTTTAACCTTAGGTAGATCTTTAAATACTTGTAATAATTTTACTTTCGAAAACTTTACAATCTAATAATAAACGTAATCATATACATTAAGTATTACAGCTGTGTTTAAAATAAATTCAACGTCGAATTGAAAATGTATTTTAATACTTTGTTTGAATACCTATACTACCTACTACTACTAATTTAAATTATCACTAAAGCATGCATTTATTTATTAGGTAGTAAATATATTATAGCATTTTAAGTATGTTTTTACATAATTAGTGAGTAGTAATATAGTATTATATGCATATTATACAAGGTGTTTCAGGATGATTCAACAAATGCAATAACTTTTTTTCTATCTATTACTTTAAATTAGTTTTTTTTTAATTAATATTATAGTACTGAGCTAGAAATTATTTTAATCCTTTTGAAACTCAATTTTGAGAATCTAAAATTTTATTTTACCATTAAATAAAACATTAAAATACTTAGCCATTTTATAAACCAGAATTTTAGAAAATTTATTGTATTTAAATATCTTATTAAATTCTGGTCAATAATTTATTATACTTTTTTTAATTTTTTGAAAATTTTAATTTCATAATTAAGATTAATGTACAATTATTGTTCGTTCTATCAATGTTAAATAAGGTTCTATATAAATTACAATATTACGTGACAAAATTATTTGACACACAATATTCTTATTAACTTGTTCGCAAACTTCTAAAAAACGTAGAATATTAACGAATTCATCTTTATTAGAGTTTTAAACATCAATATTTCTCTGAAAATTTGTGTCACAAAATGAATATTTTGATTTATTTTTTAATAGTAGAATAATATTTGAAATTTGAAAATTTGGATTTTGAAAAGAAAAATAAATGTTTAAAACATTTTAAATGTAGCGTAGGTATATATATTACAGCATAATTTAAAGAAAAAAAGTGAAAAATAATGAATAGAACAAAATTTATCACATTTGTCAAATCATCCCGATATAACCTGTATGGGTACCTACTATATTGATTAATGATAACTGATTAATAAGTAATGATTTGGTAGTTTGCAATATTTTAAATTTCTGGAATTTATTCAATTTACTGAGTTTAGGATGTATATTATATTTTATTTTGTTTTGGTCATACTTGTACAAAACGTTACATAATAATTAAATATTTCCAACTAAATTCATATTAATACAATATAATATTAAAGGTAAATTTAATTATATTTGAATATGCAAATTTTAATGCCCAAGGAATTAAGTATATACTTTGAATTATCCTGGGATAAATGCTGATGCACGTTTTGAACCAGAAGAAGGAAATTAGAGTAACTATAGTCTATAGTGAATACTTTAAAACTAACATAAATATATTAAGAAAATAGCAGGTTAATAGTACTTAAATAATCAATTTTTGGAAATAGTATATATTCACGGAACGTGCACTTAAATGAATAATTATAATATTATAGTAATTAATTGAAAAACAATTACATAATATTTTAATAACATAAGAAAAAATAAAAATAAATAATTAAAATAAACTTATAATTTTACGTATTATGAATTAAACTGCCTCATTGGTTATTGGGTATAGTATAGTTATACTAGTAAAATTAAAATAAAAGGTTTTTCAATATACTATTAGATTCTGAACGGAGTGATGGAATCTATTGATTTTACAATGATGTGTGCTTTTTATTTTTGTGCCTGACGACACCTTTTTTGGCAGTAAAAATGCGCTTTTAATTCAATTATTCAATATTTTTTTAACTCCCTAGATTTCATAAAAAATAATATACAGAAATAAAATAGTTGGAGTTTCAGTTTAAATATTAAAATAATACTAATTGTTGTAAACACATAATTCTGGGTGTACACTGTACAAGTGAATCAAAAACATTCTCCTTGAATTTCAACTGATCTTTGAAGAATTATTCTATCTTTCAT
>JAIPRK010001849.1:19003-39667 GCA_025469195.1 Chaitophorus viminalis
GCCGATCCCCATAGTTGTATTCCATATGTCCATATAGGTTTCAGAAGAGATTTTTATACTTGTAATTTAGTTTTTAATGATGAGAACTTATTATTTGTGAGTATTAATTTTAAGGATCGGGAGCGGGTATTGAGAATTAACACGTTTTGGGGCAGTAAAAATGCTTCGATTTTCTCAAACAGCAATTTTTCTGGTAGGAAAGTGAATATAAATGGTACTTGGGCAAATCAAAAATCCAACTTTTTCAATATTTTTTAAATGCGTCGAAAAAAACGATAAAAAAATTATAAAAAACCGGGAAATTTTACGTAAAATCACGTTTTTACAAAATACATTTTTTTAAAATGCTCTAACTCAAAAACAAAAAACAGCAACAATTTGAAATTTTCATCAAATCTTTATATTGGCGTTCTCTATACATGGTTAAGTTTTCAAAGTATTTTGACATATTTTGACTTATTTATAGACAATTTAAATTTTCGATTATTGTAAAATTTTTATTTAAACATTTATAAAATTTATTTGGTATGAACTATAAAAAGTCTATTTGAGTATATATAAATTAATATAAGTTATAATTATAAATAAAATGTTAAAAAGTATTATAAATGCTAGTGTTACATGTGGGTTACCATATTTATGTAAGTATGTAATATATTGAAAATAAAAATGCATTAAATGTAATACTAATCTGAATACTAACATATTATTTTCATCTTAGAAAAATATACAGGTAGTAATTCCTTAGATAAAGTTCGGCACAGTTTTTCGTAAAAATGGGTAGAAAGCAAAAAATTTCAACAAAATTTGTATAAAAAGATGAAAATATGTATGAATTTTAAATTCATTTATTTTATTACTTTATAATAATAATTAATTTGAATTGACAGGAGTAGGTATAACTTAGAAATTGAGTAACAATTTAAATATTGATTTTATATACATAAATTATTTTAGAATTAATAATTCTAAACTTTTCTTTCAAGAGTGCAAAATACTTATTAATTTATACAACAATATTATTTTTATAATATATTATAAATCTGGTTCAAATGATTCATGCAGTGAACTTGTAAACAGTTTATTGTATGCAGATGGTACTATAAAGAAATCCAATTATCATAGAAGTTTTATTATGAGTGAGAAAATATTTTGGAAATCATGTTAAATTTAATTTAGAATGCATTTCTTTGTTTATGAATTATTATGTTATACAATTTTTTTTTTTTTATCAAGTTAAAGGTTCTAGAGTTATTTTCAGTGGCGGATTTTTTCGGCTCAGGAAATATGAATCAAACTTGCCTGGGATAGTCGAATTGCACTTATTATCTACAAAGAAATTGTCCAATTTTACTTGGGTTGAAAAAAGGTAATAGTCGAACTGCACTCGTTCAAAAAAAGAGTTACATGTCGAACGTGTATTGTAAAAACCCGTTAAAAATATTACGAATCTTATGTTTATGAACGCTACAACGGGCGTACTATTTTATAGCATTATATGTATTAGTTCGTTTATGCCATTTAGATAACGCAGATAATTGAGATTACCAATATAATATTGACAATAATTAAATTTGACAATTTTTAAAAAAAATAAATAAAAAAAAAATGTATAATAATAATAATATGTATATTATATTATAATATAATATAATGTATAATAATATGATATAATAGTTATAATGTATAAATATATAATTAACATAATGTGATGTATAAAACAATCATTTTTAACCACGCCAATGATTAAAATCATTGATAGTCCTAAGACTGTAAGTGAGAAGGAAAATGAGTGTTTACTAAATGTTTAACTCCTTCAAATGTATGATAATTTTGCCCAAGTGCAATTTAACTACTACCTGCTTTTTACCCGAGTGCAGTTCGACCATTACCTTTTTTAAACCCAAGTGCAATTCGATTAAAATAAGTGCAATTCGACTATACCCAACCTGTCCATACACCATGAAAGTGACGATCTCTCCGCTCCACCCCCACCACAAAACATTATAATTTTACTTAATTTTCAAAATTTGTTTAGTTTCAGCTCTAAATTAGTTTATGTTTAACAGGTTTGAGTTAATCAAATACGTTTAACCATTACCCTGTTCTAATTTGTATTTAATCTTATATTACATTTTTAAATATATGCAGAAAATATCCTTAAATATTTTGTAACCAATAGATGTTCAATTTTAATGACTTAGAATATTAATTACAATCATTTTATATAAATGGGTACTAAATACATTTTATTATTTCTTCAACTGTTCATAATGTATTGCCTTGTCTTTACCAGTTATCTTAAAAAACAGTTGACAATTTTATCCACAATCATTAATTTTTAGTTTCTTATATCTAAAGATAATTGATTTTGTGTTGACTTTATGACGATGGATATAATACTTTATAAGTAAATCGCATATCGATTTGCCACGATAACCAAAATAAAAATCAAATAACTAATATCATAGTCTAATTTTGGTCAATTTTACTCTGTTTTTTTTTAAATTATACGAAAAATTATTGAAAAATTCAAAAAATGACCTCTTTGATGCACCAATTTTATGAAATTTCCGGTCAAATTACAATAGATTTGTTAAATTTGAATGCAATGATAGGTATCATTGTATACGAATAACGATTTGAACGGAGTTAATATGTTGGTCTAAAATGGGTTTATAATAATATAGTATTTTATATTTAAATTGAAATAAAATGCAATGGTAAACAATTTCGTAAAAATTTAAATTTCAAAGAGTCATAAAATTTTTTCCTTTAAGTCCGGTAGAATTTTTTTTATATATTTTTGAAGATTAGCTTATGGACAACCTAGTGTTAAAATTTTAAATCTTAAGTATACACAGAATAACTTTTATGAATTTTAATCTACAAAGTAACTTGCAAATTAGCATGATTTTCACACATTTTATACAAATTTGAACTTTATGGGCTTATAAAAAAATTTGAATGAGACAATCTCCGATATTTTTTAGTTACGATTAGTTTAACTTAATATATATCTTGTATTAAATTTTCAAGAGTTTTCGGTCAGTCAATTAAATTTTAAAGATGTTTAAAAAAAAAACTTACAAAAATAGAAAATTTAAAATGTCTATAAATAAGTCAAAAAAAATCAAAAGACGTTGAAAACTTAACCATATATAGAAAAAGCCAATATAAAAGTTTGGTGAAAATTTCAAGTTGTTGCGGTTTTTCGTTTTTGAGTTAGAGCATTTTGAAAAAATGTATTTTGTAAAAACGTGATTTTGTGTAAATTTTCCCTTTTTTTTTGTAATTTTTTTATCGTTTTTTTCGATTTTTTAAAATGTATTGAAAAAGTTGGATTTTTGACTCGCCTATAAGTACCATTTACATTCACTTTCCTTTCAGAAAAGTTGCTTTTTAAGCAAATCGAAGCATTCTTACTGCCAAAAAAGGTGTTGTTAGACACAAAAAAAAAAAATAGATTCCATCACTCCGTTCAGAATTTAAAAAAAAAACACATCATTGTAAAATCAATAGACTCCATCACTCCGTTCAGAATCTAAAATAAATAGGTATCGCATTATATCAGATGATTAATCGAACATAGTGTATTTATAAATAATATATTTACAAAGTTTATAGTTTAAAAATATTTATGTAAAAATTCACTTAGGACTTCATAATAAACATTTATTTTGCATAAAATATGTATAAATATAATACTTAAACATGTCTCTTAATGAATAAATTATAAGTTTAAAACTTAAAAACAAATCTAAACTATGGTATAGATAACTGTATAAAATGTTCGTCCTGGGTTACTTTTAAGTATTTTATAAATAATTGAAGAAATATAAAAGGATGTGCCACGGTGGGCCGTGGGTATGGTAAATTGACACGGTTGGAAAATATGTTATACTTTATCATACAAGCCTAGTTTCTGCATGTACATTCATTTATAACTTAGTTTTGAAAATTGATATAAACTATTAAGAAATGTCAACATTATAAAAAGTATACAATATTTCAAAATATTTCAATGATTTTAGTTTCTGAGAGAGCGACAGTTGAAACGTTTTTTGTGGAGATTTTACCAATTTTTTTTAATGTTTTAAAGTTTGCTTACAATAAAGTTGGATAGGTTTTATTTCTGGATAGCTCCCCTTATTAAGTCTATCACTATTCCGTACATTATTTTCTTATTGTACCAGATCTGTAAAGATTGTAAAAATAATTTTAATTATTAATAAAAAAAATGTGATAAAATTAATTATTTTCAGAAATAATTATTTTGATTTGAAATGTTCAATATTGATATGTAGTTTTTTATAATGTTTGGATACAATGTGCAGAATTTATTGTGATAATTTATAAGATAACCGATAGGTGGTGTTATTTTTATATAGGCAGTATCTATACGTGTCATGTATCGTTCAATTTTATAAAAATAATTACAACTAAGTTGACCAACACGATAAATAATTTAAAGTTAGAACCAGAATCTTAAAATTTTTTTTAGTATTAGTACAACAATAAATATATATATATATATATATATATATATATATTTCATTAAACAATATAAAGTATAAATTATAAACCACCAGTATAGTTAATACATTAAAACTCATTATTATTGATAAGACTTGCTCTTACTATCTATTGATACATTTCATTACCTAATAATATATTCCAGGTTATACACATTACACAGTACAATATAATATATAATCTAACATTGTTATGATAAAACGATTCGCAATATGATTACTAATCTTTGTCATAATTAATTTTGGATTATAATTGAATTTTGATTCTTTGGGTCTGAATAATTTACACAAAGGTAATAATTTTAATTTATTTAATTGCGTAATATAACATATTTATTCAACTGATACCTACAAAATCTTATATGATGTCAAAAACCAATAACAAATGTATGTAACAACAAAGAAAGTTATACGAACTTGAACTTTTAATAATTGTAAAATATACTCCTAAACTCCATATATATATATATATATATATTATACATAATAGCATATTCCCTAAACATCAATAGGTACATGTATCAATGACATATTTAATATGATTGGATGATGGGTGGATTAATTTCCTTCCTATAGATCTTGGGTGTTGATAAATAATAATTTATTGTTTTATTTTATTAAAACTACGATATGTAAAATGTAAACTATATATTACTTTATCATACTGAGTAATCTAATTTTAATTATAAGTACTAATTTTTAAAATAGACACTATGATATATTAAATATGTTATTAACCAGGAGCAAAAAATAATCTATACAATTATACGTGACGTTCACTGTTAATACAAAATAGGTTGCACAAACCGAATTGGGTGGATCATAAGCAGGTTTTCCAAAGATATGAAGTATGTAGGTATATAAAATACAATGATGCTACATAATTTTATCTATATATTACCCAATTGAATTAATCACAGTGATACCTATTTTTTTAGAGAATGCTCTTAAAATTACATTTTAAATTTTGTTGTTGGAGAACAACGATTGTAGAAAACAAGATGGGATAATTAGCAAACTTGTCTTGTAATTAAATAAAAAGCAATAAGTCAAGGAACTCGTGGGAGGGGGGGGACATTTCGAAAAATGTTTCATATAAAAGAAGTACATCCAATTACAATGGACAAGGTTCTTTCCCTGTGTATTATTATTATAATAAATCAAGGCTAATGTTATTATCTACAAAATATGAAAACTGCATATAAATTGAATTCATCATTTCAGAAATTATCCTTGATAATAGCACTGACGACATTCTTATAAATAAAATGAGTCATAAATCAAGTCATAACATTGCGTATATCAACAAATAATAATTATTATTATTGTAACCATTTTATAGATTAGTTTAAGCTGGTTATTGTGAGATTAAGTAATTTAATAATGTAAAAATATTTTTATTTGTAATTTTCCTTAGTACTTACTGTAAAACCTATACCAACGGTAGCAGAAAAATTGCCAGTCTGAAATTTTCCTGTGTCAAATTTGACTAATAGAGAAGTTTTTCCCACTCCACTGTCACCTAATAAAATAGTCTGAAATAAGAATTTTAAATTAGTCAAAATATTTTAAACGTAAAAGTTAAAACATGTATATTAATATTAAGGATTAAGATTATAATAATTTAATGACATTTTTAAATTCTAAAAATTATAATACCATCATTATTTGACTTATGTATACAATTGTATTCTACCTTGTGTAAGATTTTTAAAGATGGATCCGAAGGCTTTCTTGTGGTACTAGGAGGTTTATAATCTCTGTACCCAGTCGACGAAGGCCTTTTATCATAATTCGTGTCTGTGGTGGATAGATTTTTGGTGTTTTGGTTAATTTCAGCCTCTTCAATGCTTTCAAATACGTCATCACTTATGTTGTCATCTAATGACATTGCTAATACTGGCGTTTTTATCTACAACAATGTATTTATAATAATAAGCAATAATTATCTATACTATTGTAAAAATAATATAGTAACTTTGAAGATAAAATTATTAGACCAAAAGCTTTTTAAAATTTTTAAATGAAATAGATAAGAAGGAAAGTCAATTTTTTATATATGGTTAAACCTATTAACATATGATAAATGATAATATTATATGATGTATAAAGTATATATTGCATGTGGTATTAAATTATCTATAGTCAATTAATTGCATTACCAAAATGTACAAGTTTTCCTAAAATATAATCAATAGGTTAATGCGAATACATTCATTGATTTTCATTAGCAATATATTCAAATAGAATAAATTTACATAAATATATATGCCACAATCTGTTAGTATATGTTTAATTTTTTTTCAAAATTTGAATTTTAAATAAATTATATTTTCTTATATAAATTTAATATTTCTTTTATTTAGTTGTTTTGGTCACATTTAATTATTCAAATAGAATACATCTATTAAATCATTTTAATAATTTAAGGTATAATCTAATGCTACTATTAAAGTAAAATAAACATTAAATTCTAAAAAATTAGTATTACATTTTCCTCTCATTATACACAAAATCCAAATATAATAATATTAAGTATGGTAAAACAACATCAAAAAATGAATCTGCCTATACCTAAGTTTTTGTTGTTTATCAATCAGAAATTCAAAACACATTAAATTACATTTTATATATATACAAAAAATCAGTGGTCGAAATGGCTCAAGATAAGTGGAGGGATGCCTTACAATTCAGATTTCCTGATATCATCATAACATTCTTCATACCTTGTATAGAATTTTTTTTTTATAGTTCACATTTTGTTTATGCATCAGAATACTACAATCTTTTTCTATCATAAATAATCTTTAAAACTAAACAAATAAATAACATATTTTCAAATTTAGTAGCAAAAAAACTGACAACTACAACTAGACAAAATAAGTAGAGAGATGAAAAATGTAAATACAAAAAAGTAGAGGGATGTCATCCATCCGTATCCTCCCCCACTTCGACCACTGCAAAAAATTATTGCCAATAATTAGGTAAAATAATACGATATACGTCGATACTTAATATATTAAGTATGTCTCAATTACAAATATATTTTATAAAAACGAATTTTAAATTTAAACGTATGAACATCTGGCATTGAATAGTTTTCTTTAAGCTTTAGTAGGTATGTATAAACTATATTTATCGAAACTTACCTTCTTCATCGTTAAACAGTTCTCGTTAAGTAGATAATATCGAAGTTTTATATGGTCCAATTGCACAAATGATTACGTTTTGGTCGTCGTAAAGGAGGGTAAAAAAATAATTGACTTAACATATTTTTCTAGTTATAACTGATGTTGTCCACAAAAACACTTGTTGTGTTATGAAAGATTTTCAGGAGAAAATATAAAACTGGGGCAAAACAATCAATTTTGGGAGTTTCCCATGCAAGGCGGTAGCGCATGCTCTGTTACCTTTTGACCCTTTTATAAATAACCATTGGGCATTGATACACTATCATCGTCAATGATACTTAATGTATGAGTATTTATAAATATGATATACTATATTTACATACGGGTGTTTATACAGAGGTTAAAATGTATTTTAATTATTAACATTATATTACTATTTAAACATTTGAAACGTATAATTTTAAAAGTATAATACCTATGAGAAAAACATATGTTATATTTACATTTTTTATAAAAAGCCCGAAATTATGGTATAATAGTTACCATTTTATTTATATTGCCGTTACAATTTATCGACAATTCAACAAATCTAAAACGTTGAGCTAATAACTGTTCGTCGATATTTACTAAGTTATGTAGTTAGAGATGTACAGGATCTATGCTTCGATTTTGGCATATTTTATCACACTGAAATCAAAGCACAGAAAACGTTTAATCGAAATGTTGTACAATTTTTTTATTTATCTTTTTTTGGTTATTAAAATTTCATTGAGAATCCTTCCACTCAAATTATACATGGGTTTTAAATGTATTTATATCAAAATATTTAATATTAAAATTAGAATTTTTGTTTATGGTTGTATAATTTTTTTTTTTTAGACTATTTAACAAATGTTATAACTCCAGTTTTCAACTACGATATTTTGATATTTTATCACTATAGCAATTCATTATTTTATTATAATGAGAAATTACTAACTATAGGTACTACATTATACTCTCAATAATTTTAAATTATTCTTTATCATTGCGTTTATGGGCTACTTTTATAAACTGCAAAGTTTTTTTTTTATTTATTTTAAAAGATAATATACAATCTATACCCAAAGGCATAATAAGAATATGTGCTACATTATATTAAAAAACATGAATAGAGTGAGGGAAGAAACTGTCCAGTGATTGCACATACTGCAAAGTGGAAAATCATTTTGACTTGAGAGAATGATTTTATGTTTATAAACTTTAATACTCCACTATCTAAGTTTTTTTTAGATATATAACTATTAAATATTGTAATTACAGATTAATCATGAATCACTGCAGGTCAGTTTTCTAATCATCTATATATCTAGATTGATGTACGTCATTAATTTATTATATAAACAAATTTTAAATTCAATTTGAAAAGTATGAAGAATAGTTAGGTAGATAAAAGCATTATTAATTTTGATTAAAAAAATTTATTGTCATTTATCCGTTTGATTGAATATTTCCAAAACTTTTTAAACTATTAAAAAATGTACTTTTTCATAATATGTTTCAAAAGCAACTATTTTCTTATTTTTATACCGATATATATATATATATATGAATGACTGTAGGCTATTGATTAATTAGTCTTATAGGTTAATCAATAGGAATTATATATTTTGAAATAACTGAGCTGTTTTCAATCAAGATATTTTATTACTTCGGGGAATACGAACTCATATAAGTTAACATTTCAAAATATGTAATCTTGATTAATTTCGTAAATTGTAATTAAAAACAGAATAAACAATTATTAAACTTATTTTAATTGTATTTTTTAATGTCTTGCCGTATAAAATAGTTAAATAACTATTTATAGAGTCAATTTTAAATTAAATTAATTACAAATGTATTTATTTATTCAAATTGTTTTTTTTTTTAAATTTTACTCTCAAGTCTCAATATTTGCTTAATATAAGTTTAATGACTCTAGACTTTAAGTTTATAAAATGTTTAAGTAGTATAATAGGTGTAACGCTTGATGTTCACTAACTTAATTCAACTCCTTATATTTGTTGAAAACTACTTAATAGTAAATATGTTACGGTAATAGTACGAATACCAAATATACGAATGTATATATAATATATATGTGGGTGTGTATGTGTTTGTGTATGTACGCGTGTTACGTTTATACCGAATAGCAATAGGTAGATCTGTGGATCGTGGATGTCAGGATGTGTTATAGAATATAGATGTTTTAAAGTGCGCATACGGAAAAAAAGGATGCACATAAAATACCAATTACAACGTCGAATACACGTATAAATATACATATTGTATGTACTTATATATTATACATTTATATAAAGTCAGTGGTGTCGGTTCGAAAATATACCCTTAAATTATATTATTGCCACTCCACGTCTCCACTGCCGTCTTCAGACGTGTTCTTACATAACAATCATTATTATTATTACTATTATTTATTATTATTATTATTATTATTATTATTATTATGGACGTCCTGTTGACCGTAGCCGCCGCGTCGGTTGGTGGTGAAATTTCGTTGGGCGCACGCGGGCATCCGCCCGGCCGTTCGTCGCGACAACAAATGATTAGGCACCGGGCGGCGGAGCAGCAGATGTTCTGGCACGTGAACGAACAGCTTGCGTTCTGTCCGCCATCCTGGCTGCCTCTGGTCCGAACGATGTTCACACCGGGCGTTGCGTCGGCATTAGCGACCAAGAAACCGCGGCCCTTTTATACAATAAATTATAATGCGCGCAAGGCTAGTTTTTTTTTCATCATCCGTTTTACATACGACGGCGTCCAAATAAAAAATAAATTTCAGAAAACGACGTCGAAAAAAAAATGAAACGTCGCGTAGTTATATATTTAGAATAATTTAATTTCTAGATGAATATTTATATCAACATCTTGAATTCTTGATCGATTTTATAGTTAAATTTAAAATACAAAACATGTCATTTGTGTAACTTCCGCCTCCTCGAGTTTCGGGATAACAACGTTTTTTACTCTACAAGAAAATGTTTTTAATTAGCGAGTATACAATGCCTATTCAACTGATGATGATTAACGAATTCGCAGATTCTCGGACGAAGAGTATTATTATTTGTTTCAGGTTGACTATGCGCTATAATTGATTTTATCAATGGATGTAATTAATGGACAGATTGTGACATTGTGTGCTGTTAAAGGTTAAACATTTCTGAACCATGATCAATGTGTTGCGTGTGGGATTAGGACTTGGAAGCAAGACCAGGGTGAGGTATATACCTAAGTAAAATTTATCAACAAATAAGCATGCTGGTTCTGGCAACTTATTTTTTTGTACTGAAAAAATGGTTTGTAAGCAGATTTGCCTGAGATGATAGGCAACTAGGTGCGCTGGTTTTCCTTGGTGCGTTTCTTTGAATATACAATTGTTGTACTAACCACCGGAAAACATTTGAAAAACTGCGATACATTATCATGATGGTACATAATATTGTGATGGTAAATCTCCGTTCTGCTAGAAATTAGTTGTACAGCGACAATGGCGATCGCTGTAGCGCGAAAAATAGTCGTTAAAATTAAATTCTGTTTTGTTCGCGTATATATTACGCGACACTTAGTACACGGTGGTGCGGGGGTTTAAAAGGGGCGCCAGAACACAATGGCTAAAGTCTTACGATTATGTTTGTGTGTGCACGCGTACGCTTAGAACGTACCCTTATCGAAACGGATTGCAAACGACTGTACTGCATACTACGGTATAATAATAATACATATAATATTATATAGGTGTACGAGAAATAAGTAGGTACGTCGTACGTGATAACAACACACGCGCCGGCCGCGTAGAGTTTCATCTGTCCTTTTCAGCCCCTATGAACCCTCCTCCGCCCGTCTTGACCTGAAGGGAAGAAGGTTTGTAATATTATTATTATTATTATTATTATTATTATATTACGTACATGTGTGCGCGCGTGTGCATTGTAAGCATCGAAAAACGCAGCCGACACATCTGCTGCTGCCCTCGTTACCGGCTTGTTTTACACGTTGCACAGCGCCGATGCAACCTATATTATAATATTATAACTATTATAACTATATATTATGTACGTGTACCCAAATGGCGCAGTGACTAAAGTGATGACTGAGGAGGAAGGGGAAATGTTGGCGGTAAAAATTGTGATTAAGATCGCAACACCATACTTTATACATCACATGTTATTGTTAATTAATTGTTTTTAGTTTTATTATAATCTTTAAATCGAATATTATACTCATAAATGAATAAAAATTATAAGATTATTACCGTGGAAGTTGCGCCACTGTTTGTGAATTTTTTTATGCTACATTACAGCATCCAAGATTCAACAACTGCAGCGTTGAACACGCAGACAGTATTTGCAATTAGCATTATACAGTTACCTTCTACCGACTATACAGTACACACTGCTGCGGTAGAGGACAAGTAGCATGGTACTAATGGTACTATATAGTGTAGTATTATAGTGGAATAAAATAATATTATTAAAGTCCGTTTTCAGGTCGACAGCGGCGCAAGCTTGTCGTGGTGCGAAAACCAGTTTGCGCCGGATTCGCGCGAACAACAGACTCCGTGATCGCGATCTCCTTGGCACACCCTCCCACCAGGCCATGATAATAGTTCTCGTTTGAAATCTTTGTCCGACCGGTCGTACCGTACATGTATTACACGTTATTATATCCCAATTGTCAGTAACACTTTTACCGCTGTGTCGAGAGAGCGGTGGCGACGGCGGCGGCTTGTTTTGTGCCATTATCGTAACCCAACGGGGGAGGGGAGTAAAGGGTTTAGCTTCTCCCGCCCGAACGTCGGATCAAAATTTTTTTAACAGAAATGAAAAAATCATAGTTGACAAGAAACCGCGTGTCGCTGTTGATCCCGTACGAATTGTAAAGTTAAAAAATTAGAAAAGAGTAGTATTAGTTGTACTGCGCTTCGACTTTGATCACTGAAGCCGGTTGAATAGTGAATTGTGAGTACGGCGAAAATGCGGAATAATAAGAAATCTGCCCATTCCACAGGGCCAAAACCAGCAAAATGTTAAACCCCTACCCAGTCGAAAAAAACTTTGTCCTACGCGCACCTACGTACCGGATTAGTCTAACACGGCGACGAGAGCAAGTTTGTCGGAATTGCCGATGGGACCGAAAAGTGATAATAATCGGAAAAAAATGAAAAACAGACCGGCCCGCAGCATTTTCGCGCGTTTCCAGTTAGTAGTTGCGCCGTCGAATTTTCTCGACCGGCGTTTTAACGCGCATGCGCGCCAAATGGCTCATTATTATTATTTTCCGGTTTCGAAACGTGGTGGTCGCGGCGCACACACAATGTACATTCGTAGTTCGTACGCCGGATACGGTTGGTCACACTATACGTTACGTTGTGATTCGCGTGCGTGTGCGTGCGACGTAAATATTTGTTGTGTTTACATGTTATTATTTTCGTTTTTCGTGTCGAAACCAAGTAATTATTGCTATGGACCTACCGCCGCGCACGGGTTTCCGCTCACCGTAATCGTTACACTTCGTTTTTACTCATCGCCGTTTTTGTTTGATTTATTTAATTTTTTTTTTTTATGATTATTTCCATTGAACTTAACGCCCGTGCCTCTGCCTCCACCGCCGCCGCCGCCATCGCCATCGCCGACCGTTGCTTACCGTCTCTAGGAGGAAGACGTGTATTATCCTCGTCCTCGTTTACCCGTTTGACACTGCCACCAATCGACCCGCGAGTGCCCGTCGCGTAGTTTTCGCCGATACTGGTCTGGACATAGTGCACGGAATAATCTTTACCAATGGGCGACCGAGTGTATGCAGCAGAGAAGCTTATGAAGAAGCGGGTCAGAAAAGTGAGTGTCCAGTGTCCGCCGCCTACCTATGTACTTTTGATAACGGCTTGCGCGCCTTTTTTTTCTCCGCTTCCTTTCTCATTTTCTCACTGGTTTCTCAATCGGTTATATATTCGCTTGTATCGAGGACCAAGGTTTTTGTACTGGGCACCTGCCACCTGGTGGTTGATGGTCCCATAAACTTTCTCTATTGGGCTAAAGCCATCAACGACTATTTTTCTCAACATGTCAGTCCTATTTTAATACATTATTGCCTTTACATTTTCTATACTTCTCATTGTTATATACTCGTGCCAATGTTCTTCACAAAATCCAAATATTCTATGAGTTTTCAGCATTTGATATTCGTTTACATTGTTCAATGTGAACCTGATATGACCATAGATTTACGCCTAGTTTAATTATAGTTAATATTTCAATTAGAATTATTTCAACATTATAAATTATAATTTATATTACTCAAGTTTGTATATTTATGAAACATTTAGTTTTGTGGAATATTATGGATTGATAGTCACATAAAAATTACAATTGTACCTTTGCTCTGTCATCTCTAATAACATTTTAACATTTTGCATTGGATATTATGAGTTATGTAATTATGATAAACTCTGGAAATATCATTGAATATACTCAGTAAGAGTTAAATTATTACTTTTACATAGATATTGCATAGGTATAATTGTAAAAGTACTATCATGTTATATAAATTATGTTTAAATAGAATTTAAGTTTGAAGGTTTATGGTCATTTTGGAGGTAACATCGATCGTAATGATCTTAATTCTTTTTTATATTGCTATATTATCTACTTCTTTTCTAGTTTCATATTTTATTATTTATCTTTGATAAAAAGAGTACCTACTTAAGCATTCTAATTTTGTCTTGTGTTTGAGCAACAGCATTTTTTTTTTTTTTTATAAATCAATTAGGTATAATACATTGTGTTTACTACCTATATTTTTCTATTATTATTTTATTCATACTTTTATTTTTATTATTGAATTTAATGTTTTGTATCTTATATGCATTTATATAATGCAATAAATTTAATTCTTTAATATAAAATGTTAAAATAAAAACTAATGAAATCTAGGTATTTTATCTTGAAACACTAAGTATTTATCTAACAAGATATCCATTATAACATAATCTAGGTACAAAATATTTTTACTTATTAATAGGTAACATGTACTATACTAATTATTGTTTTTTTTTTTTTACTATTTTTAATACAGTATATTTTCATGTGTTTCAGGGCCGGGTTGAATATCACGTTAAATGGAAAGGATGGGGACCTAAGTAAGTTTGATTAATATTATATTATTATCTAAATATTTTATGAAATTGTTTCATCTGATATTTATATTGATATAAATGTTTAGGCACAATACTTGGGAACCCGAAGAAAACATTATTGACACTAGACTTATTGATATTTTTGAACAAAGGTATGTTACATCAAAATATTTGTTCTTTAATTAATTGCGTAATATTAATCTGTTGAAGCTGTTCTATAATATGATTATTTTTTATTTAGTCAAACGCGTACAGATAATAATTCTCACAAGCGTGGCCCTAAAAGAAAAATGCAAAGTGTATGTGTTTATAATAATTTGAATTAAATGTGTTTAGTATTTAAAACTTTTTTATATAAAATTGTAGACTCACATAGAAATACCAACTACAGAACCTTCTCGAAGCGATTATGAAGATGAAATAGCTGATGGTGATGTACCTGATTATAATAGCCAAGATGAATCTGAAGTTTTGCCAGAGTCTACTAATGGTGCTCCTTTATTACCTAGGCATGATGATGATATTGAAGAAGATAAACCAAGTAATTATTAAATGATCTATCATGACATAATTAATTTTTTTTATCTAATCATAATTACTTATTAGGGTGATTATATTAATAGGTATCAATCAAAATATTAGAAAAAAATTTTTAATTCTCAATTGAAAGGAAATACTTTTAATTATTTTAAATTCAAAAATTGTAGTACATTTTTTTTTTTTTTATGATCGAAAGAAAGAATATACATAAATTATTATTGAAGATAACATTTTTGATTATCTATCTGCTTTAAGCTTAGCTTGTGTTGGAGATAGAGAGTTATTAGAATATTAGTTTAATGTCTAACACATTTAGTGTAATTGTATATTTTTCACTAATTTCTTGATATTTGTTTTCTTACTAGATAATTGTAAAACTGATATAAAAAATTTGATCGCTTAACCTGAAGTAATATTTATTTTTTTGATTTTAACAAGCGAAAATGTCTTAACTGAAGTTAAAAATTACAAACAACTTTTTCTAATAATATTTTATACGTATAAAAGTTAGAAAATTGTATTGATAATATGTTGAACTCGTATTTTTATCAATAAATAACCAAGAGATTCAAAGATATATAATAAAAGATATTATATTATAATGATTTTAATACTCAGAGAATTATCTGGAGGGTAGTAAAAGTTATGAGGGCAGTTGCTAATACCTGCTTATAGTGTTATACCCAATTCCTTACCTAATAATAATATTTTTGTTCTTTGTCCTTTTATATATTATATATGCTATTTACCAATATAATCTACCATATCTATACCAATAAAAATAATATTTAATCTTGTATTTTAAGGATGTAATATTTTTCTGAAATTTAAATGTATTACATTTATAATTGCAGTTGATGAAGATTCATTAGCAGAAATGCCCAAGTTAAATGCAGCTGTTAAAGTTGAAGCAAATGCAGAAATTAATAGTGAAGAAAAAAAGACTTTACTATTAGAAGTTAATGATACTCGAGAAGAAGAAAAATTGACCTCTGTGGCCAAATCTGCACCTACGCATTTAGTTCCGACTACACCCAAGCAGTCTTCCAAATCACCTTCCCCTTTGCCTAAACCTCATAAAGTTAAAAGAAAAGCTGAAGTTTTGTCTAAAGAATCTGGTAAAGTTGGTGTTACTATAACAACGAGTCCACCTATCATGGAATCAAAAGTACCCAGATTACTTTCACCTACAAATGTTTCAAACACCAATTATTTGCCGTTAGTAGTACTTACTCCAGAAGGTGGAAGAACTCCCAAAAGGAAAGCTTCTGAACATACACTTCCTGCAGTTTTGACAAATCAAAATTCTTCCCCAACATCAGAAAATCAACACCTTACCTTGACAGCAATACTTCAAAGTACTCCAACTAGTGTAAAATCAAGAGATACTCTAGGTGCAGCAGCACCGATCAGTTCAAGAACATCTGGTGAACCAGCTAGGCCACAAGAAGATGCTGCAACAGCCGTAACACAAGGCGCTGGTGGTCAACATCAGGTACTAGATACAGCATCTGTTGCTGAAACGCCTATTCAACGCTTACAATACAAGACCATACTGGCAAACCCTGGACCAGAATATTGGCTTGCTCGCAATCCAGTTGTGGATAATGTTTTCATCACTGATGTGACTGTTAATTTAAATACAGTTACAATTAGAGAATGTAAAACAGAAAAGGGATTTTTTAAATCTAGTGTTGAAACTAGACTTTAATTTACTTTATGTTAATATTTTATTTAAATTATCCTATGGTGTTAGATGTATTGTAGGAGCAATATTTTCTTTATGGCTAATAGATTAATAGTATAACAGTTATTAGTTTATTTTAAGTATATTTTTAAAACTATGTTTATACAGGGTGATTAACAAAGCTGTATTTTAAGTACTGACAATTATATATATTGAATTTATGAGTAGTGCGTTTGATTGAATTGTTTATTTGAATACTGTTAAATCTTTCATCAGATATTTAAATGACATTCAAATTCAAATCATTTTGATTTTTACTCAATGTTTCAATACACAATTTATTAAAAATATTTTGTTAAGTGAAAATTTTTATACTTATGAATATTTAATATTTTTCTGTCAAAAATTGTTCAAAACACAATTTTCAGGTCTTTCATTCGACCTATCAGAATTTATTTCAGTGATTTATTTAAGCCTATAAATCACCCTGTATAGTTTAAATAGAAAATACTTTAAATGTGCTTTGTTAGCTATAAAGCTATACAATTTTATATTTCAAGTTTTTTTAATAATAGTTTTAATGCTCTATCTAAATCATAACAATTTTACCAAATAATGCAACAGATATTTCATTAAAATTCATTGATTGGACTATGTGCTTCAAAATAAGTACAATAAATTAATATCCCATATTCTTCCCTAATATGCCATAAGAGTCAATTTGAAATAAAACAGTATTCATAGATTATTAATATTATGACTAACCACTTCTTAATTAATTTTTATTATTTTATTAAAAAGGATAATGGATCAATTAACAATTTTATATTATACATCATATTTTTAGTTTTAATTTTATTGTATATTTGTTTCATAATAATTCAATGGTCATGTGTTATTGATTTCCTCTATTGTTTAAAACTATTTCATCAACATCTAATGATCTCTAGTTTTTCTTTAATTTTTTATATATTTATATGCATAAAACAATGTTAATTATATACGTATAATTATGTATTTATAGTAAAGATTTCTGACTAAAGAAAAAAGTGTTTACAGTTATAAAGTTGTTAAAAATTTAAGTTTTATCATTATTTTTATCTAATTGTTGTTTTTTAAAATATAGAGGGAATCAAATTCATTTATGAAAATCTAAAATCTAGTGACAAAATGCGATAAAATAAGTTAAATCTTTAATTAAACTGCATAAAAAAATTATTTCTTGTATATTTTTTCTTCTATTGTATTACTGTTTATGATTATTTATAAGTGTTATTTGTTGTTTAAACTATGTTTCTCTTCATTGCTTTTTTCTTTACACTTATTAATTTATTATTTTACTCGTAACATTTTTAACATTATTATTTGTATTATTATTATCCTGTTTTTCTTATTATTATGATTATGCACTTTATTTTCTCTTTAATTTTTAGCACCCGACAAAAAAATTAAAATCTAGTTTTTATTTGTATTTAAGAATTGTGCCACAGATATATTCAAAATATTTTATATAATGAATTGGAAGCAATGTTTTATTTGTGGCATACTTCAGCAAATTATTAGCAAATTAAGTTCTAATTTACAGTAATTATTTTGTAACTATTGTGTTTATCAATTATCTAGTTAAGTTTTAAACAATAATTTACGTAAATACATCCCTGTTGATTTACGTAGATTTTATCAATAATAAAATATTTGCTTTGTTTCGTTTAAGTTTACACATAAAAAAAAAAAAAAATATTGTGTCCAACATTCACATCTTTATTATGACACATGGTTTTTTTTTTAAACCCTATTTTTATTTATGAGATTTTAAGAATATCTGTATACGAAATTCCCAAGACACCAAAACTCTAAATGCTGTACTCTAATTTTACTCATATCTCTAGTCATGGCCTGCCTTTTCTTATCTAAATGAATGTATTGTTTTTTTTTTTTCTATGAAAATTAACTTTTTATTGTTATTTATTGTGAATTTTGATGCAAAAGTATTAAGTACAGGACACGATATTATAAGTGGCATAATTTTATGTTGCAATATTTACATTGTAGGAGTTACACTATAGTTATACGTGCCTTTGTAATAAATGTCAAGGATGTTTAATAATTTTTTACTTTATTCAATCCTCAAACTTATTTTGAAAAAAGAAAAAAACTAGTGTTCAATGTTTTCCATGATATTGAAAATATTTTTTATTTTTACATTATGTAATTAGTAATAACTTTAATAACTGATATATTTGCTTATTTCCTTGAAGTTCAATCCTTCAGTTTCAACTAGCATATACTTATCACTATCAAATTGTATATAACACTTTAAAATGGCTTAATTATGTTTTTGCTGTATTTCATGAAGCTTTTTTCATACTCAAATGAAATTGTATCTTCTGTATGAGATAAACTTAACTCAGCCATACAATTACGACACATTTTAATAAGATGGTATGGATCCAAAATGCAGTAAATGTTTATATGAGACACTTCTGGATAATAAATGAAAATTTTAAATTAGTTTTAGTTTAAAAAATTCTATAATTGCATTTAAAATATCAGGATTAAACTTCCTACTGCCATCCATCTACAAATTATAGATGGATCACAGAGTAAACTTCTTTGTCTTATGAATTTATAAGCGCAAGGGATATAAATATGTAAAGTTAAACAAAATTCACAAATTTCTTCAGTGTATGTACTATAAGTTACTGAATTAAGGGAACTAGAAATGTAATTTGTAAACAAAGTAAACAATAGTGAAGATTGAATTGATTTTTGAAAGTACTCTCTACTGTCTCTTAAATTAAATTATTGTCTTCTTAATAAGTGTAAGATATGATGTGTATTACTTACTCTTTCGTTAGGTTTTTGTTGGAAGTTTTTTTATCTCGACGTAAATTATTTAAAGTGTTATCAATATCAGTGCTACTCAATTTTGCACACAAATATCAACAAATGATTTATGTTTGGAATGAGTTTCATTACTAGTGCTAGCTGTCATTAAATCTTCAGATGTATCCTGAATAGAAAAATTAGAATAACACACTAAAATATCACTAAAAGCCTAAAAAAATAATACTTAAACTACTACATACCAGATTATACTATAATTATGAATATATGATTAAAAATGTTATGTATGAAATGTTTAATTTTAATAGGGAAATAATCAATGCACGATAAAAACCATATAGATACCCAATTAATACAGATAATCTGTTAACATATTTAATATATTATGTATTTATTTATTTCAATTAAAATTAAATTAACATTTAATATATTAAATAGTTATTTAAACTTAAAAGTATGGTAATTTAAATTATTAAAAGTTAATTTTAGTGTATGCATATATTTGTTTTACATTTTAAAACATTTAAATTAAGTTTTATAATTAATAAGTTCAATAAGTATCTAGCCAACAACTCCCTAGGTTTCATAAAAAATAATATACAGAAATAAAAATAGTTGGAATGTCAGTTTAAATATTAAAATAATACTAATTGTTGTAAACACATAATTCTGGGTGTACACTGTACAAGTGAATCAAAAACATTCTCCTTGAATTTCAACTGATCTTTGAAGAATTATTCTATCTTTCAT